>CAIGRQ010022626.1:0-13878 GCA_903798375.1 Fraxinus sp. D2006-0159 | reverse complement strand
CAAACATGTTTGGAAACAAAAATTACCAAAAGTAACTATTACTTTTTTTAAAGCTTAGCCAAACATGCACTGTTAGTCAATAAAAATTGCAGATGAGTGTCAAAAGGTGATACGACCTTGACTTTCATAAATAATCTTTCGAAATTTAGGGGGCATCCAGTTTTCTCTTCCATCTGAGAAGGATCCATACCATCATCACCGTACACAAACTGAACAATATTTGCACTAGCATTTCGCACGGTACTGTCATAATGAATAGACAAATCCTCCAAAGCTTTCATAAGTCTACGAGACATATACCCTGTGTCGGCAGTTTTAACCTGCAACGATTAAAAGGTAAACATAACAAATTCATATAGCATCACGTACATAGTATTGTACAAACATGCGAAAAATCACCTATTAAAGACGAACCATATGAAAAACAATTGACAGCCTTCATGTACAGATAAAAAAGATATAAACGAAATGAACTAAACCTACAAATTGATGATTTCCATCCATGAAATATCTGCCATAACTCAGACTCAGGAAATCCTTGCTTCCAGAAAAGACTCATAGATAATAATTTCTGCTGGTCTTATCACATGTATTATAACAGGAAATTTTCGATTTTCGCTTTCATTCTAGCTCGGTGAGGATTATGCAAACTGATTCAGATTATTTCAATAGACTAAAGAATAATAAATATTTTTTTAATTTTGAGAATAGTACCTTGACAAATCATAATTTTTTTGGTTTTTACCCTAAATATGTCTCACTAAAATTTCCATTTTCCAACTTCCATCAACTAAGAAAACTTGGCCTCATTTAAATGATGTCATAATTGCAAAATAAAAAAAAAAACGAAGAAAGGTAAAGGAAAGCTGTTTGCCTTTTCCAGTCATAAAAAGTCAACTGTCATCAACAAAGTCTTCAGTCGATAGACTATACAACTTCTAAGCATCTAATCTTCATTTCTGTTACAGCTTACAATCTTTTACATCCACAATACGAACTATTACAATCCGATCCAAGATCAAAAACCATATATATTGAGGAACAAGAACCTCAATATGTAGTAACTGTTTGGAAAAGGATCCACATTTAATGTTACAAGGAAGCTATCAATGTCAATTCCATGGTAGGTATTAATTGTTGTAGAAACACAATCAGCCAATTCTCAATCTGTCACATTAATGGACTCTTGGTCAACAAGGGTCAATTTAAGTATGTGCATTGCAAAATTCAGGTACAAAAAGAAAGAGAGACGAAGGTAAGAATCTCAATACATTAAATATTAAAACTGGGTACTGGGTACTTCTCATGCAAAATGAAACTAAGTAAAGCAAAACAAATCATCCATACCGCTGTATCTACAAGGCCTTCTCTTCCTCCCATTGTATGGAAAAAGAATTCAGTTGCAGTTAAACCAGTATAAAATGAATTCTGAACAAATCCTTTAGCCTGAATTTAATAAAGGAAGACAAAATTTAGCATCTAGAATAACATTTCATGTTAGTAGTATATCTTAACAAGTCAACAAACAATAAAGATTATCACCAACGCCTATAACATACAAATTTTTGAATGCTTAGGCACTTGATAAAATCAGAAATGGAGTCTACTATGGCCAAAACTAAATGCACTACATGACAAGTTGTTAGGAACTCAAAGCAACTAAATAAACCAGTGTGAACCAGCTTGACAACACAAGTACAAAGAAGAAATGGCTTTTGGTAGAATAATTAAGCATGTGTCTCTCCAGAGCAGCAGGCTAAAAGTTTATCATGCTGGCATTGGAACAGGGACGCAAAGCGAATTATATCTAGCCCCTCATTTGGCGAGGATCAAAATCAGATTAAAATTTCAACTCAAAGTCAACAATTAATTTTGAGCCTATTTGAGCCCTATTTGTTTTTGGAAATAATGAATTTTGAAATAGTATTTTGATGTAAAATGAGTGGTTAAAAATAAGAAAAAGTTATAGATTTGTGTGTAATATTAATTTATTGGAGAATGTGAAGATAAAAATAAAAGGGAGAAATATATTTTGGAAATAATGGGGACCAAACTAGGGCTTTAGCCACACATTCCATCAACTTTTATCAAAATTTACTAAAAATCTGATTTTAATCTACAATAAATAGGGGCCTAATAAGTTACAAAAGTATAAAGTTGCATACAAATTATTATGCCCAGCTAGCATAAGTTCCTTATAAATTCCCTAAGTATTCGTTTATCATAATTCATAAAGCCTTTAGCTGTGTGACAGGAACAGTAAGATATAAGGACAATTTAGACATTTGAACAATGTCCAATTCAAACAACCGTTCTAAGTGTTCTGGTGAGTGCACTCAACCCGGTCAGTACCAAACAAACTTTGATCTGCCTCGAGAAGTTAATTTAGATCCACTATCAAGTTAATGCCGATCCAATTATAATCTACCAAACCAATCAGCCTGCCATGTCACTACTTATAAGTCTCAACTAACAGATTATCGTGAAATGCAAGAACCAAAATCCTTCATTTTTAACCTTAATTCTAATGGGCCTTGCCTGTCTCCTATCACTTTTTTATGTGTCACGACCATATAATTTCAACTTGTTTGATTTTCTTGTAAGCACCAATTATAAAAGTTGGCTTCTTGCGCATCACAACCAATCAAAGACACGCAAGACAAAAGCAGATGTCCTTAACCATAGAAATACTGTAATAGGAATATATATTTCAATTTCTTTTTCAACAGCATACAGTAAAGAAATATTTGAATTCACCCCCCAAAANTAGAAATACTGTAATAGGAATATATATTTCAATTTCTTTTTCAACAGCATACAGTAAATAAATATTTGAATTCACCCCCCAAAAATAAGAACCTAAAGATCAAATTTTTATTCATCTCCTTTACATCACAAACAATATTTCTAGAATTTGTCACAATCAATAGGTTATTACTTCAAAGCACTCATGTTTAAAGTTGCATGATTTATTGCCATGAAATAAACATGTCATGCAAATCAGAAAGAAGATCATAGGAATAGGGAAATAAGGGGAAAATATTAATGTGAAACGGATGGGAAAATAAGCCAAGGCAGGCTCAGTTTTTCCCCTGAAGAACTCAAAGAACAATGAACACAAGCAAATGAATTCTGGCACAATGCGGACAAAAATTATGACAACTAAAAATCCATAAAGTAACTTACATTTGGGTCCACTGCCTTTTTTGCAAAATGAGGAAGAGTTCGATCTATGAATCCATTAGGAGCTCTACGACCTCCAACAATTTGCTGACCAACACATGCAATCATCTGGCAGATATTGATAGGAGATCCTTTGGAACC
Organism: Fraxinus sp. D2006-0159; assembly: GCA_903798375.1. NCBI lineage: Eukaryota > Viridiplantae > Streptophyta > Magnoliopsida > Lamiales > Oleaceae > Fraxinus > Fraxinus sp. D2006-0159. The sequence goes on along the minus strand of CAIGRQ010022626.1, from coordinate 10,554 downwards.
ACATTGTGACATGATCAGTGGGCTATTTCTCCAATTTAGATGTTGCATACAAACCTATCAACCAATCCATATCAGAACTATTAGAACTGAGTTTAAGAGAAAATTTTACTTTGTGAAGAGACAACGCACAAGTCTGACAGTCAATGAGTACATTTGAGTCAAATATAGATGACTTGATAATATGGAAAAAATGCATAGGAAGTTGCAAGAGTGCAATATTAGAGATTCAACATAGAAGCTGAGTTCAGTCCCATATGTAGTGGACAACAGATAGTAAGAGTCTAAGGTAGATCTTTTGAGGCAGACATGCATAAAAAACATCTTTGTCTACAGTCTTGAAAACGATAGTCATACACCTGAGTTCATTTCCAGAAACTAATTTTGAGGCAGAAAGGATGTAAAATGATTGCAGCCTAATTTCCTCCTCGGGTTACCCCATGCTGGGATAGATTTTTCTCTAATATGGCAAAAGAAGGGAATGAACACCCAGTTTTACCCCATCCGAGGAATGATACATATATAGACACCCGATAAGATATTATTCACAAAAAAAAAGGGTCCCTTATTTTGTTTACTCATTCCACACATTCCCAAACAATCTTTGGTATTCAGCTATTCCTCATTGCATTCACATCATTTCAAATTATTAAGACTCAAACACAGTGCAAACAGTTGAACACACTTGGAGCACAAAGAAGTCACGTTTCCACGTGCCATGTACAGCAACTAACCTTTCCACGAGTAGGTACATCTAAACTGGATGAGCCAACAGAAAATAGGTAAAGAAGTAATCAAGACAGAAGTGTGTGCAATCTCCAGGAAGTGGTTGTGAGGTAAGCCAAAATACACCCATTCACAGTATAACCAGTATTTAAGAAATCAAAAAAACATATATATTAAAAATAAAAAAACACGTTCTTACATTCCCAGTTTCTTCTCGAATTTTGTTTAATACAGAGGTTATTTGAGCTTCAAGGGTTTGAGCAGCATCACATCCAGTTTTCAACTTAAGCCGTCCGTGCTCATATTCGTGTATGAACTCATCACACTTCTTATACTCTTGAGAAATTGTATTTTTCTTCTTTTCATTCAGTTCATTCCCAGGTTGGACATCATCGATTCCAATGGAAAACCCATGATTTCCTATCCATCGAGCACTGCAATGTCACAAACATCAACAATATACTAATATGTCCTTTTTTCTGCTTTGGTTAAGTCAGAATTGTAACAACGATCAATAAAAGCAAATAATTTATTTCCCTTGGCAAAACGGTCTCCCTTGAAGTGCAAAACTAAGACAAAACCCTCAACGTGAAGCACTATATTTGCTTTTCTTCTACATCACCCCAACCCCCAACAAATTACCAAGGGTTACATTCAATCATTAGCTAAGTTCACAATCTCCAATGGATTACCAAACAATAATCACCTTTCTGAACACCCCCAGCCCAAAACACATAAGAAAAAGAGGAGAAGAAAAGAAACTTGGATTCATATGACCCTTTAAATTGGAAGAATAACTTCTAGAATCCTATTCCTCAACTAAAAGATCTAGTGCTTATAAACAATGCGTCCCATGGAATATGTAGTTAAAAAGTTGATAAAATTGCAGATCCCAAGTAATCTGTGGTTAAAAATTATGTTTGAACAGCTTATAAACTTGAAATTTTTTTGCCAAACATGCAGCTAATGTTCCTGCGCAGTGCTCAGTGAATTTCACAAAACAAGGTATAAGGTTTTTACAAAGATTTGCTGTCTTCCTCTGTGTGTCAAGTAAAGAAAGCTATAGCATGCTGCTTCTGTATTTTAGAAAGTGTTCTAAACAAGGATGTGCCTAAGACAGCAGAGTTTGTAGTAGCATAGGAACTTAATGACTGTTAGCCTAGACAAGCCAAAACAGCTTTGGTGTAATTCTGGGAAATGATGAGCAATGTTGTCAAAACTGGACCTAACCAACCAATTCAATTAGATTAACCGGGAACCTGTCCAGTTTTAGGTAAATATATCCCCAAGAAAAGTAGGAACCGTTGAAACAAGGCAAGAACCGGTACCCGTCCGGTTCACCTCTATTTTTTATTTTTTAAATATTACTTTACCACCAGTTCCTTTGACCTTTTACCTTTTCCAGGATGATGCCTAATGCAAATTAATTGTTAGTCTTAGTCAAAGAGTCATTGTCTAGTTTTATGCAAAGTCTTTATTCCAATTAATTGTGTTTTAAAACCTGTTCAGTCAAAGAAGTCTAATAGTTTTCCTAGATTAATTTATTTTAAAACTAAATGTACTAGCCATGGATGACTTTGCAATGTTATTATTGATGGAGGAAGCTGTGAAAATATAGTGTCACAAGAAAATGGTGTCACATTTGAAACTTAAAGCTCAACCTCATCTAAAGCCCTAATGCATAGCATGGTTCAAGAAGGGAGGCAAAGTAAAACTGACATCAATGTCTTGTTCTTATCTCTATTGGAAAATCTTACTCGGACAAAGTTTTATATGATGTGGTCGAGATGGAGGCATGTCGTCTATTACTAGGAAGGTCGTGGCAATAGGACAATAAAACTATCCATCATGGGAAAAAGAATGTGTATGCCTTGTACAAGGATGGAGTCAAGGTAATACTTGTTGCAATAATGATGAAGACTTTTCCAAGTCTAAAGCAACTTGTAACACCCCGAAAAAAAAATTAAGAATAGAATTTAATTAGTTTACATGCCATATTTTATTTTTTTAAAAGTTGAGGGACTAAAGTTATATATGTATTAACTTCAATTTTGGGCTACATTTTTCAGATATTGTTAAAGTGACTGAAAGTGTATCAATATGGGTCTCGTTGGATAACTCGCTTTTAATCATGTAAATTAGGCTCAAGAAAAAGTCAATTTGGATGAGCGATGACCAAGTTATCAAGGTCGAAAGATTTTGCCTTAAATTGTAATTTATTTTTTTATTTTTTATTTTTTTTAAAATCAAAGTTAATTGGGATGGATAACCACGTGAATTGATAATTGTTATTTTTGGTTTAAGTCAGGTTGCAACCACCTTTTTGTTGTGATAAGTATTTTGTACACATGTTGCCTTGTGATTTGTTTACTAGTAATTCAATTTTATCAAATGTTATTTTATTGTATATAATTATGCTTGGAAACTGCTAGTATCTTATCGGGTGTTTTTAAAAATACTCACTCTTACAAAATTTTACAGGCTAGTTCAGGTCGATTGAAGTTGTAGCGGGATAGTGCAGTGGATTGCCAAGGGTGATCGAAGAGATAAAATATTAAGTTCATTTTTTTCCTTTAAATTATTAATCAATTTTATTTGTTCAAAACAGTTATAAAGTTGGGATTATGTTTTCATTATAAATACTCCAGTTATTTTTATTTAAATAATATTATTTTATCATTTCCGCAAAGAAATCGAATTTTTTTTTGGAACACCTCAAGAGGTTATAATTTTGGGGTGTTACACAACTAATGGACATTCTTATTTAAACCTGCAGGAATTTCTGGCTGAATTTGAAGCTGAAGGAGTTGCTTATGTTCTATTGAAGAAAGAAGCAAAAGGTGATCAGCAAGTTATACCTTCTGAAATACGCAATCTTTTTGAAGAATTTGCAGGTACTTTCCCATCAGAATTGCCCTCAAGTTTGCCTCCTAATCGAATTATTCAACATCATATTGATCTAGTACCTGGAGTTAGCCTATCAAATATGCCACACTATCGAATGACCCATAAAGAGCATGAAGAACTTCGAAAATAGGTTGAAGAATTGCTTAAAAAAGGGGGTTTGTTCAGGAGTCAATGAGCCCATATGCGGTTACAGCCCTCTCAACTCCAAAAACAGATGGTACGTGGAGAATGTTTATTGATAGTCGAGCTATCAATAAAATTACAAAAAATTACAGATTCCCAATCCCATGCATGGAGCTAAGGTGTTCTCGAAAATTGATCTAAAAAGTGGCTACCATCAAATTCGAATCCATAAAGGAGATGAATGGAAGACTACATTCAAGACAAAAGAGGGACCCAACGAGTTGAGGGTGATGCCCTTGGGTTTATCAAATGCTCCTAGTACTTTCATGTGTTTCATGAATCAAGTCCTAAAGGCATTTATTGGACAGATTGTTGGTCTATTTTGATGATATCTTAATCTACGGTCAAAACAAAGATGCTCATTTGTTACACTTGAGGAAGGTTCTCAATGTTTTGCAAGAAAAAAAGCTCTATGCCAACTTAAAGAAATGTCAATTTATGACCTATTCTTTGCTATTTTTGGGATAAAATGTCAGTTCCAAAGGGATTTAAGTGGATGAAAGTAAGGTTGAAGCAATAAAAAGCTCAACGCCAACTACAATTGCTGAAGTTCGAAGTTTCCATGGCCTAGCTTCATTTTACAGGCGTTTTATCAAGAGTTTCAGCAGTATAATTGCCCCAGTTACTGATTGTTTGAAGCGCATATTTGAGTGGTCAAGTGATGCTGAAAGAAGTTTCCAGCAGGTTAAAGAAATGCTCATTTCAGCACCTGTCTTAGCTTTGCCAGATTTTGAAAAGGTGTTCGAAGTTGAAAAAGGATTGAATTTCTACAACAATTCACTTTTATAATTAAGCACAAGTCTGGAGCAAGCAACAAAGTAGCAGATGTACTTAGTCAGAGGACCATGTTATTGACACAAATGAATGTTACCATCGAAGGGTTTGATTCTTCCACAGACATGTACCCTACTGATCCTTTCTTTGGTCTGATTTGGAAAGTTTGTAACAGCCGGCAGCAAAAAAATTATTTGTGGCACAACAGTTTCCTGTTTTAAGGCAATCAACTTTGCGTACCAAATTGTTCTTTAACGGAAAGAATCATTCAAGACATGCATGATGGAGGCTTGGGAGGACATTTTGGGCAAGACATATGACATCGTTGAGCAAAAGTTCTTTTGGCCCAAGATGAGGTGTGATATGTATAGATTTGTTGAAAGATGTCTAGTATGCCAAGAACCAAAAGCAAAAAAACAGAATATAGTTTTGTTCATCCCATTACCGGTTCCAACAGCAACTTAGGAAGAAGTATGGATATCGTGTTGGGATTACCTAGAAGTCAGAGAGGAATGGATTCTATATTTATGGTTAATCGATTTTGAAAGATGGATCATTTCCTTAGTTGCAAGAAAACTAGTGATGCATGATCAAATGTGTCTTCTCTTTATTTCTGAGAAATTATGCATTTACATGGAGTACCTAATTTTAGAATTTAAGATCATGATTCAATGTTCTTATCGCATTTTTGGAGATCTCTGTGGAAGAAACTAGGAACCAAGTTGCAAGACAACAGTTCTTACCATCCTCAAACAGATGGGCAGACTGAAATTGTTAATAGGAGTTTCGGAAATCTTTTAAGATGTCTGGTCAGAGAATATCCAAAACAATGGGATTTGGTCATTGCACAAGCAGACTTCTCTTATAACTATTCCAAAAACCGAATTACAGGAAAGAGCCAGTTTGAGATAGTATATGGTAAGCAACCTGTCCATTTTTATGATTTGATTCCAATACCAAATTCTGGAAAAACTGAAGTGAAAGAAAGGCTGATAAAATGAAGGAGTTGCATGACTACATTAAGTTGAAAATTGAAGAGGTGAACTCCAAGCACAAAGAAAATGCAGACAAAAGATGGAGGGTCCAAAGCTTCAAAGAGGGTGATATGGTGATGGTCTATCTATGTAAAGAGTGGTTTCCAGCAGGCACATATTCTAATCTCAGTAAAAAGAAAATTGGGCCATACAAAGTCCTTGAGAAAATTGGAGAAAATGCCTACAAAATCGACCTGACACAACACTTGGGGATACATCCAACATTCAATGTTTCAGACTTCTATTTTCATCATGGAGAAGATTCAGCTGATATCTAGAACTCTTTTAAAGGTTTTTTTTTCCAGAGTTTCCTTGAGAAATCTTGGCTCCAACGGTGTTTGGAGTATTTTAACTTTGGTTACTTCACTTGTTTAAGGTTCAGCTTGCATTACTGCCAGACCGGTTTTTAAAACATCGACGATAAGACAGGTCTTAGTGAAGGAATGAACAGTCAAAAACAAAGCAGTCATATACAGGAAGAGTTTGCCAAAAGGAAAAAGAGAAGCTTAGAACAATGCCTTTGCAGCTACTTGAAGTACTGATCGATTCAGACTTATTTAACTATCATCAAATCGACATCCAACAAGCCAATTCAAATTCAAATTTGACACTAATGAATCTGCATTAGAATACGAAGTTAATATGACAGAGTTAAATTATTTTATAAACTAAAACCGACATCACAATTAATTATAACAAGTCACCCAAATCAGTGATTCATGATCAAATAAATAAAGAAGTGGAAAAACTGACACGTTACGGTGGAAGTGAAGCTTTGAAACATAGTTGACTTGTTGGTTTTTAATATTTTCGGAGGGATGCAATTTCAGGGTTGTAAAAGCATTGAACACCAAGAGGGCAACAGCAGATTACAGCTGTTAAAACGCACCTTAACTTCGCCAATCGATTCATACACACTGCAGCGGCATGTGAATTATAATCCCTGAGAAGAACAGAGAAAAGGCCATCCTTGTTTCCATTCCCTATTTCAATGTCACAAGAATGAGTACGTAACTAATCTATATCCAGTTGTTTCAAGCAATAGCTTAGAGAAAAGCAAAAAAAAATAATTTTATAAAATCTATTAGGGTATCAATCAGGGCAGAGAATCTAAATGAGCAACACTGGCCATTGGTGAGACCATAAAAGTCTCTGTACAAGAATTTATTAAGAAAAGTAAGCAACTGCAGGATAAGATTCAAAACATTCTATATGCTTCAAGTACTACTCTGAAAGATCAAATCATTCTCGATTGGATTATTCAGAGTTGAGCATTTAGTCATCTCCAGCGTATTGTAAATCACAATCTCCTGGTGCAAATTGTTTTTGTTACAATTTCCATTATGCACTTCAAGTCGGATGAACCGAGCTTACAGATTTACATATACTTTTATGGGAAGTTTTCATGTTTGAACAACTAAATGCTGTCTGCAATCAACATGCTATCTGCCACACATAAATTTTTTATTTTCTACATAAACCCCCAAGTACCTAAGCTGATGCGTGGGTCCAAAAATTAAACAATTAAGTTTGGTTGGCTTTCTACTTTTCAAACAAGTATGATGGAATTCAGAATCAGATTCTACAAATTTGATGCTGAATTTTTTAGTTTACATTGATCTCAGATATAAACAACTGGAAATTCAAATATTTTACTACTATGGAGGGTATTCAATCAAATGCTGATCTAACAAGAAGAGCATGACTTCCTTCAAGTTTTCACGAATAAAAACCACTTAGATTGAATGACATACAATGTTGAACGGTTCAAGGGAGAAACTTCTGTTTCCATTTTAAGACAATTTTAAAAAAAAAAAGTAGACTGGGACTTTAGTAAGAATCTTAGTGAAACTGCCCCACCCCAAAAAAATGAACTTAATTTCGCCTTGTCAATTTTGCAATTCAGATCTGGAGGTTTCAAGTGCCTTTAGAAAGTCATTCCGTCAAAAATGAAGAAGGTAGTTTCTAGAATGCAGAAGTTTCATCCGAACAAATTTCAAACTTACAGATACAATTTTTCTGCATGTTTCTTTGGATACTACTATCAACTTCGCCAACCAAAAGGGGGACAAAATGAACTACATGGTGTGCAATAACAAAGATATCCCAAGTGTCCCCTGAAAATACGTTTACTAATGAAGCTATACAAAAATATTGATTTTACTTTTGAGGAACCAACAACTGTTAAATATGACATCGGAAGCAAAGAGGAAGTGGAGAGGTAAAAAAGACATTCTAGAATCCAAGGTTAGGCAATACAATTTGGAGCAAAAGCAGCCAGAATTCTTGAAATAAGAATAAAGTTAAAAAAAAACGAAATTTGTAGAAAATAATTTTATTGCATTGAATTGATTGAATTTGATGATTGAAAAGTATACAAAGCCTTTGTTTAGAATCTTACTAATATAAGGAAACTAAACTAAAATTCTAAAAAGAAAGAAAACTAAAATCCTAATCTTAAAGAAAGAAGAAATCATATTCTAATCAAGAAAGAAGAAGAAATCCTATTCAAAATAAGAAAGAAGAAGAAAGAGATAAAATCAATCCTATTTGAAATAGGATTATCCTACATCAAAACTTCAGACACCATTACAATTAGCAGAACCTCCGTGAATAATGGATTGCAGATACATGAACACATGCAACGCATCAATCAAAGAACACAGAGTAAATTGACAGTTGCAAATAATATTCTCACACATCGCAAATCTATTCCAAAGAAACCAAAAACAAGGGATGAATAAAAACCTTGTGACTTTATAAAGGGATAGAAAGGACACAAACCTAAAGTAGCTTTCCCAAGTTGTCCACTAATCAGTTCACTATTACGAATATAAACGAACCCATCGTTTGGACACATCATTTCCTTAGGCTTCTCCTTTTCACCTTTAGGCTTGCTATAAGTTTTTTCTGCAACAGTAAGATTTACGTAGACTCTCATTTTCGCATGTGGCCGCAGTAATACACTAAACAATTGTTTACCAGTCCAGAGCTCTACTGGCTGCAAAAACAACAAAATGAGATAAAATATCCTTGTTCCAAAAGCAGTAGAGAAAAAATAAATTTAGCAGTAAAGGATACAAGACCAGGAAGACACTGAGACGTGAGATCCAAATTTTCAGGACAAGTATCAAAATTCCATAAATCTCTGTCTTGCGATGAATGAGAAAATAGACGTACATTCACGACATCACAACATTAAATTAGCAGGAACGTTTTTAGGTATAATAAAATACCCTGACTTAATAAATGACGGAGAACTCCAGATTGCATGTGAAAAATGATGAAAAATTTCAAGAACGGTGACCGTGTATTTAAAATTACAATGCACAAATTCTCAAACTAAACCTTAATTAATGTTGGTGTTGGCAGATCAATTGGGTCCATAGCATCCCCCATATAGGAACACATAAGCGAAAAAGAAGCACGATCATAGAAGGTGTCTTTTCTTGTTATGAGGAAGGAAGACGTTAGGAAATCCTGTGTTGAAGCTACCAAGATTTCACCATTCTTTGGAGTGCATAAATTGTTCTGCACCTGCAACATTATTATAAAGCTTCAAAACAGGTTACATAGATATAGCTATGAACAAAGCAAAAAAAAAAAAAAAAAAACGAATAGTATAACCACTAAAAATGTTAGTATCAAAAGGCTTCATCTAGCACGCACATAATGATGATGTTTTTGAAGTTATTTTGATCATTGAAGTCCAACCAAGAACAAGTTTCTGGTAAATTGGTGTTATGATGTCAAGAGAGTTCCAATTGAAAAGCATCATATGAATTGGTGATACTTCTCCCATGGTATGTAAGAAAATCGGACCAAGTTTGAAAGTGAACTAATCAATAGAAAGTCAAAACAGTACTTAAAAACATTAGACAAAAATGGGAACTCATTCTCCTTCCAACCTCACCAGTTCCCTTTTTTTCCTTTTCCTTTTCCTTTTCTTTCTATCTTTCTTTCTCTTTTTTTTTCCTTTTATTTTGCCAGCCACCGGGAAGAGTTCGTTTATAAGAATATGTCAAAAGATTATGTAATTTTGTCCTCTCTCCCAACCAATTTATGTAGAGAAACAAGAATTCGTTCTCCTTGCATTTTCACCCATTTGGGGAGGGAACTACTTTCTCGCTAATATTAGAGGGTGTTTGATGTAAATTAAAATCAGATTTTAAGTGGATGTGATAGAAGTTTTTGAAATGTGTGGTTGAAACGATGTGGGACCCATGAAAGATGTGGTTGATATTGATTGTTTGACTTTGACTTTGATTAAAATCCAGCCCAAACATGCCCTTAGCATATAATTGGTAGCATAGTAATTGAAATTAATCAGTTTCAAATTTTACCTCCATTTTGTGATCAGTTTATTATACAGCACTGAGGTGGGCCTAGTATGATACCTGCTCCTCCCTCTACCACCCAAGTATATTAAATATCCCTTTACTGTTGCCCAAATTCCTGCCAAAGACAGTTCAGTCTCCGTGGCCACAGGTGATAACAACTACATTTATGAGTAAAAAACGCCCAGTTTCAGAAATATATTAGATGATATGTAAAGACTTGATGACATTTCATATGTTTAATAATAATATTTCTGCAGTCATAAGAGTACAAAACAATTGTAATTGTTAGCTCTCGATCCAGTGAATGTATTAGAACTACTTTTTCCAACAATTTAATACAGCAATTTCTATTTCTTATCTTTCCACACCATGGATCAAGACAAATTTTTACCATGAGGGTATCAAGTAACTGACTTACTTGCCACTGTAGGTTGAGAACACCACCAGTACCAGGAGTACGGATCCCTAGACCTTCCTCGAAGATTATTGATACAAATTGTGTAACGACCCGGGTCCCACTTAACGGGCTGTCCCGACCGTTAGATCGACGACGTACTGTCCCCACTGTATCAACATGGGTCTTTTCAGCGTAC
>CAIGRQ010022601.1:0-24780 GCA_903798375.1 Fraxinus sp. D2006-0159 | reverse complement strand
TCTTTGCCTTTTATTTTTGTAGTTAAAGACTATTGTATATGATAGCCATGTACTTTTCGCATTAGTGGTCATCATCATGTGTGAGTGACATTAGGATTGTGGTTATTGTGAAGGGGTAGCCGTTGCTTATTGTTAGACCTATGAATTATTTGTTAATTTTTGCCTTAATTCTTTTGTGAAATTGTTGTCAATTGTTTCTTTACTATTAGAATTGCATACGACTTTAGGAAATTTTTGTTTGACTATTTTATGTGAATTGTGTCGTACGTTCCTTGTGGTCGTCGTTGATTGTATTTTATGTTTTGTGCATTTATGGGAGTAAAATGACAATACATTTTGAGTTGTGTTTTTCGAATAAGAAAAAATGGTTTTTTTTAATGTTCTTTTATTTTTTTATTTTTAAATTTGCAAAACTATAAGTAAAACTTTTGATGACAAATTTTTGTCTAAGGCAATTGCAAAAGTAAGATGTTTTTAATTGTAGTATTTTGGACATGTTGAAAGAGACTATTCTAGGAATGATAATAAAATGAAAGATGAGGAGAGATGTGAGACAAATGTTGCCATTGGGTCGAGTTATGACCCGAGTGAGGCTTATTAAGAGTAAACCTAGTTACTAAATGTGCATCTATTTGTAATACTTTTTACATGTGTGTGATTGCTTAATTCTGTTACATGATTATATGATATTTTTATATGTTCGATATGTACATTTGCATGAATTTGAGAGCAATCTGATTACTTAGTGTAATGTGTTTGCATGCATAGTGGGTTGAGATATATGTCATACTCTCTTTGCTCTGTGAGTGGTGTTAGAAGATATGGTAGTGAGAAAAAAGAGGGGCAATCGTTTTCTCCTTTATCTTTGTGACATTATATGAGGCAGCCATGTATGGGTTATCTTCTTTCTCTTTGTGAACCTCTTTTGTGGCTGTAGTGAAATAACTAATTCTTCCTTCCATTCTCTTTGTGAGTTCTACCTTCACCCTTTCGTTTGTGGGATAAATCTTTTATGGACTTCTTGAGCATTGGTATTGGAGTAACCTTGTGGTGCTTGAGTCGATTTAAAATTGAGTCCTAACCTCTGTGGTCACCAAATGTGTTGATTTATGCCATAGTGGGTTTGAGATGCATTAGTAGTATGTCTTTTGGTAATGTGGAGTGTAGATACCTTAGGGTATATTGGTAATATGCTTGGGGGATGTGGAGAGATAACATTTAGATCATGATTGGTGATGTGATTAAATGTTTGGAATCCTTTATCTATGAAGACCATAAATCAAGTGGAGTGTGAAGTAGACACTTTTCTCACTTTTGTTAGGTGGAGACCAATTATCCACTTATGTTGAGAGAAGTGAGGTAGAGATAGATGATTATCCTATGAATTTATGATCTATTGTAATTTACCAATTAGAAATAAGTTGAGTGATTAGTCTAGTGAATATGGTGGATGATGAAATGATATATGATAAGTGTAGCTACACAGAATGAGGTATGAGATATGATTAGTTACATTTTTTCGTGGGGTCATTTATGCATTTGTTGCATATGTGTTTGATCATTTAATTGATTAACTTGGTGTTAATATGAGGTTCTTTGTAAATGTGTTTTGAAAATATCTATGTTATCCTATATTATATTTTCACTGCATGTATGATATGCTCTTAATTGATTATTGCGATTTTTAGCTTCTACTTGGATGTTCTTGACCTTANTTTTGAAAATATCTATGTTATCCTATATTATATTTTCACTGCATGTATGATATGCTCTTAATTGATTATTGCGATTTTTAGCTTCTACTTGGATGTTCTTGACCTTAGCCCTGGTGAGTATATGGAACATGTATGGTATGTGTTTCGGGCTGGAGACACGAGGTAATGACTGTGATTTCAATTTTATTTGGGTACCTTAATTTTGCAAGTATAAATTTTGTGTTTTGTTTGTATGCAAATTGATTGGGTATCAAGGTGGAGATTTATTGGGTTTTGATACCCCAATAAACCCGAGTGATATGTTAAAACGATATTGGATAATTTATATCGATACCTTAGGATGACTCAATCCGAAAATAACTTAGGATCACTAGAAGCAACTTAATTAAGTTAATATTGCTCATGATCCAATACTTTGTGGATGACCCAAGTTGTGGTTATTAGTTGGATGGTGATATGTATTAGTCCGTTTATTCTTGGTTAGTTGTGGTTTTTAAATGGCAGTCTATTTGTTGAACTTTAGCCTAATTGGAGTTACCTAACTAATGTTATATATATATCAACCTCTTTCCAACCATTTTTTGTATGGGCGTGTGATTGTGCAAATGAGAGAAACGTGTGTGCTTTACCCTTTTTTTTAAAAAAAAAAAACAGAAGCTGTGCTTTGTGCTTGTTGTCTTGGCTTCTTTGTTGTTATTTTCTTTGCCTTTGTGGCTTGTAAATCATCACCATAACCTTGTCCCTTTATGGATAAGAAAGAAAGAAAGCAACCACAAGTGGATAAATTGTTGTGGTTTGGAGCTTTTGGTTGATTGTGTTTGATATTCGTTGGTTGAAATTGAGCTTGAATTCCACAAATTGAAGATCAATTCCACAACATTATAGGATTTGGATCCTTCGAAAGTATATGATTTTGGTATGTGATTTATATATGCTTGGGAAGATCTATAACAATGGTATATGTGCAAGCATCACATCTCCAATTGCAGTCGAGTGATGCGGATAGACATACTGACAAGTAGTGTTTGTTATTGACAAGTCATGGGCTAGTGCAATATCAGTCCGACATAGGTGCGAGATCTAAGCGTGGTGGTCTGTTATGGTTTTCATTGCAAGGTATAAGATTTGGATTCTACATCGAAAGCATAGGATTTCAATATATGATTTATATAGCCTCGAGGATATTTATAACAACGATATCAAAGCAAGTATCACATCTTCGATTGCAATTGAACAATGTGGATTGTAACACCAACATAACAATGTTCGTTATGACTAGTCACGGGCTAGTGCAAAGCCAGATGGACATGGGTGCAAGATCACAAAGTGTGGTGATATGTTGTGGTTCCCATTACAATCCCACAATGAAATCTTAAGGTATGATTCTTCTAAGATCTATAACACTGGACATCAACAATTATTTTTGACCATTGTCTTCAAATTCGTGATTTACAAATACCCTCCAAAATTTTGTGGTATGCCGGTTTTCCAAACAAAATAATGTCCAACAGTTCTCTTCTCGACATGTAAACATCATCATACTTCCACATCTCAAACAAGATTAGATGAATGCAAAATCATCTAAAATCGTCGCACTTCAATTATAACACATTAAATAAACGCCAACTCCAACTCCAATAACAAAATCAAGATACCACAACCTCGCAAAATGAAGACAGCACCCAATAATCTTCCAATGGAGACTAGGAAAGATAAAAGGAAAATGCTATGTGTACATTATGGTGTGCCATAATGTACACATTGCGCAACCCAAGATAAAAAAATGTAAATTTTGCTAATCACCAATACACAACAATGCTCTCAGATATAACCAAAATATAAAGGCTATGTGTGCCATAATGTACACATAACACAACCCAAGATAAAAAAATGTAAATTTTGCTAATCACCAATACACAACAATGCTCTCAGATATAACCAAAATATAAAGAACTTGTAAGTTTTTTATCCATGACTTCCGAAAATTCACTCAAGAATCAACACTATATCGATCCAAGCTATAGAAATGTGCAATTTGACATCAAGGATGTATCTATGTTGATATTAAAGTCGTTCATATTTCAAAATTGGAAGTATAAACTGGCTATTCCATCCAATTTCCTATGAATTTTATATATCTAAGGCCAAGCCGAAAATTTGACAAAACAAATTTATAAAGGATAATACTATCTAAAATTACTGATGCTACAATATCAATGTAGATAGCACTATATGATGATTTAATGAAAGGTAGAATTAAGAGCTCGTTAGACATGACTTTTGAGTAGTCTAGATGAGCTTTCATGACCCAAAAGCTACTTTTAGATCCATCTAAGCAATTTAAAAAAAAATACTTTTCTAATTAGAAGAATTTTTAGAGAAAATTAAAGCCCGTTTGGTATCGATTAAAATCTAATTAAAATTGAAAATGTAATCGTTATTGGGTCCCACTCGTCTAATAAAAGTCAACAATAACAGCTAGTTTTTTCAATTTTAATTTGATTTTAATTTCTACCAAACATGCTCTTAATCTAATGTAATTTTCTCTAATCATTTTTAAAATAGAAAGTTCTTTTAGAAATTAGTTTTTATTAAAAAAATCAAGGTAATTTTTGTTAGGAATCTTTCATATAAGAAGTAAAAACAAAAGTAAAAGTCACGTCAAACGGATTCTAAATAACTTGTTTAATTGTACCTTTCATTTAATGACAAAATAATTCACTTAGTTGATATTTTAACCTAATGTTAATTATCATTACTCTTTTATAAATCAAGGAAGTTATATCTACCCCGACGTCACCTTTTATCTCAAAATTTCAATCTAAACCAAAACCTTCTTTCTAGGTATGAGAAAGTCTTATTTTAAAGTAGCCTATGGGCTCCACAACGAGTTCACTTCTAATCATTCGCTTCAAATTTTTTAGCTCTTGTAATTCTAGTAATATATTATCAGTAGAAGGTTGTCAATTTTTTTATTAAACGTCAAATTTTGTTGAATAAACGATGGTACCTTCTTTTAACTGTTAAAACAAAAAGGTAATTGAAAAATCGAACATAACTGAAAAGGAAAGGAAATGAAAAATATTGGCAACCTGATCCTGAAGCGTGTATAATTCAACCGGTATACAGATTTTTCAACGTTCACACTTTAAAATAGGTCAATTTTTGGAATTTTGAATTATTTTGTCATTTCTTCTTGGATATGAACTTGGACTTGGAGGAAGCCAAAAAATGTTAGTAATAGAGATGGTTAAGGCCTGTTTGACAAGGAACTAATTTCCAAACACCAATCAATGTAATTTTTCCATGAAATTCTTATACAAGAAGCAAAAGCAAAAACATGAGTATAAGTGCCAAACATGACCCAAAGACAACCAAAGTCATCTACGCGTTTTAGGCAGCACTAAACTCCAGAATGAACAGAAATGGTGAATTTACATGAGATTCAGATTGGTTTTGTGGTTTCCAAAGTTACATGAACTTGTATGATCCAAAAAGATGCTGCAATCACAATTTACAGTTGCCCTTATCTATTCTTTAACGTTTCTAAAATTCTCTGTTGCAGCAGATACACTTTCTGCAAACCAAACCATTCGCGACGGGCAGGTTTTAGTTTCTGAGGGAGAAATATTCGAGCTGGGATTCTTCTCCCCTGGTAACTCCAATAACAGGTTCTTAGGTATATGGTACAAAACTACCCCGGATGTTGTTGTTTGGGTTGCAAATAGAAATAATCCCATTATAGACTCGCAAGGAATCTTGTCAATAGCCAGCAATGGAACTTTACTTCTTAAGAGAGGTAAAACCATTATCTGGTCAACAAATTTGTCAAGTGTTGCATCGACTCCAGTTGTACGCCTCTTGAACACTGGAAACCTTGTAATTATGAACTCAACTTCTCAACAAAACTACATTTGGCAGAGTTTTGATTACCCGTGTGATACCAGGTTACCAGGAATGGAGATAGTAGACTACCTTGGATACGGTCAAGATAAATATTTGACATCTTGGAGAAGTTCTCATGATCCATCCATTGGAGATTTTTCTGACAGGATTGAATATTCCGGTGGCCTAGTTGAAATGGTTGTCTACCACGGGAAGATAAAAAGAAGCCGCCGCAGCCCATGGATTGGGCATTACTCCAGTAATCTCCCTTTCATTCTCACTACACCTTTTAAACCAATTTTGGTATTCAATAAAGACAGGATTTCACTCTATGATAACAGCTCATTAATCACGAGATTAAATTTAGACAAATCAGGCTTTCTTAATCGCTATACTATGAATGAGAGCAAAAATGGGTGGAATTTTGTTCACACGTTTCCACGCGATTCATGTGACAATTATGCTCGGTGTGGTCCTAATAGTATCTGCAGAATTGATCAGGTACCAATATGCGAGTGTCTGAAGGGGTTCGCCCCGAGATCTCAAAAGGATTGGGACGTGCAAGATTGGTCCGGTGGATGTGTTAGAATTACGCCAATAAATTGCCAGAATGGAGATGGGTTTCTAAAGGTGGGAGCTAACTTTCCTGATAGGTTGCAGTTTCAATTGAATACTAGTATGAGTTTCAATGAATGTCAAGCTCAGTGTTCCAAAAGCTGTTCCTGTACAGCTTTTGCTACCCCTTTTATAACTGGAGTCAGTGGCTGCTTGATGTGGTTTGGGGATTTGATTGATATTAGAGAGCCTCCTGGAGCAGATAGCGAGGTGAACATCTACATTCGTTTGCCAGCTTCAGAACTAGGTAAGTCTACCCGTAATCACTCTTGAAAATTTAGAAACGGTAAAATGGGAGTGGTATTTTTATGGGGATTCTATTCTGATACCGTAAGATTCCTATTAAAGATCACTGCAGTTCCTTTTCGAGTGGCTGTAGTGGTAGGGTAGGGTGGGTGGTACCGCTCAGATTGCGGCCAGTCTTCCTTGTCGCACATGGGCAAGGATTAGAGTGCGTGAAGCTCATCACTATCTCGTAAGGGTGTTGAGAGCATAGCATGTTACACGAAAGCCCACTTTCTCCGTAGTATAAAAAATTTAGGACATGTTCTCTAGTGGATCATGTATACTAATCATGCTCAGCTCAATCATTAATCTACAAATATGATCATGCGAGACTCATAAACTTGAACTAATAGTTTACTTCATAGTGATCAAGGTAAGAATAGAATGTTCATATACATCAACAGAAACACTCTTTAACTCTTAAGTATCCATATTTAACTTGGAGCTTTTTGCCAGTTGAAATTGAGAAAACTCGTTTTACGGCAGTGGGTAAGGAGTGTCCAACATAGAACAGAGTTGAGATCGTTCACAATGTCAGTTATATTAACTTCTAAAAGCCTGCATCGTATTAAGCAACCAAATTTTATCATCAAGATTCATAAGGGGAACACGAGAGAAAAATCAACCAATGTTATTTCTTGTAATTTATATCAGAGAGCCAGAAACTATAGATAACCATTTAATTAAAACAGGATTAATGTGGAGAATAGTTACATCAGCTGCTCTTTTTTGTTGAGAATCTAACAATGTTTTAGGTAAGAAGAAGAAAAGGCCCGCAAAGATAATCTTCATATTGACTGCTGTCGGAATGCTTATCTCTGGTTTAATCTGCGGGGTCATACTTCTAAAGAGAAGGCTAACAAGTAAAGGTAACGATACTTATCCTCTGTACTTCCTCACAAAAGTTTTATCACAAGCAAAGTGCTTAAGAATACATAAATCACAGTAGGCATGCATTAAAGCCCTAAGGCAATGATTTGTTTTATAGGAGAAGAAAGGAAAACTGAAGGCCTAGAATTACCTTCATTTGGTTTGGCAACTGTAGCTGCTGCCACGGATAACTTCTCCAGTGAAAACATGATAGGTGAAGGTGGTTTTGGTCCTGTTTACCGGGTAATTTCTCTAGCGAAAACAGATGTGGTGGTTTTTTCTTTGTACGAATTTAGCCCATTAACATTCATATCTTATATTGCATATTAAGGGTAGGTTATCAGATGGACAAGGAGTAGCAGTAAAAAGACTGTCCAAAACATCCAGACAAGGTATTGAAGAATTCAAGAATGAAGTGAATTTGATTGCCAAACTCCAACACAGAAACCT
Source organism: Fraxinus sp. D2006-0159 (assembly GCA_903798375.1). NCBI lineage: Eukaryota > Viridiplantae > Streptophyta > Magnoliopsida > Lamiales > Oleaceae > Fraxinus > Fraxinus sp. D2006-0159. The sequence continues at coordinate 16,960 of CAIGRQ010022601.1, read as the reverse complement.
CGTCAGATTATTGGGATGTTGCACTCAAGGAGATGAAAGAATGTTAATCTATGAGTACATGCAGAACAGAAGCTTGGATAATTTTATTTTTGGTGTGACCTAAGAAACCCTTTATCTAATAATATGTTCTGTAAATTAATATGCTTGATCCAAGGGATCCAACGTGTAGTTTTAACACTTACAAACTCTGCAATTCTGCGCAGATCAAGATAAAAGGACAATATTGTCATGGCCCAAGCGTTTTGACATTATTATGGGGATTGCTCGGGGATTTCTCTATCTTCACCATGACTCCAGGTTAAAGATTATCCACAGGGATCTCAAAACAAGCAATATTTTGCTAGACGAATATCTAAATCCAAAAATTTCAGACTTTGGCTTGGCAAGAATTGTCGGAGGGGGTCACGACATGGAAAGAACAAAAAGAGTAATTGGGACATAGTAAGTTTCAGTATCTTGTTAACATTAGTAATAAATATAATTGTTTGTACAATTTCTTATGACCGTTGATTGACTAATAACTTTATACAGTGGCTATATGGCTCCCGAGTATGCCTTTGATGGGAAGTTCTCAGTAAAATCAGATGTCTTCAGCATGGGTGTTGTTTTGTTAGAGATAGTGAGTGGAAAAAAGAACAGAAGTTTCAAATACATGGATCACTCTGATAGCCTTCTAGGACACGTAAGTAGTGCAAGCAAATTGAATTTTACTTTTATTTGCAGCTTTTGGTCTTTATAGTGCAACTCTACTGGTGTTCTTGTGAGCAACAAAACTCGTCTAATTCGAGCAATTTCCATAGGCATGGCTCCTTTGGAAAGAAGACAAGGCTTTGGAACTAATGGATGAATGTTTGAAAGATTCATATGTTGAATCTCAAGTGAAGAGATGCATACACGTGGGCTTATTATGCGTTCAGAAACACGCAGAAGACAGGCCATTTATGTCCTCTGTGCTTTTTATGTTAGGAAGTGATCAGGAGGGATCACATTTGCCTGATCCCAAAGAACCTGGATTTTTCATGGGGGGAGGGAGTTACAATAATGGAGAAATTTGTAAACCAGAGTCAAATTCAAATACAGTGAGTATGACTGATATAGAAGCCAGATAGAGAAGGTTCAACAGAAGGATAACTTTGCTGAACATCACATGATCATGCTAATTTAAGAGAACTGTTGTTAATTGGGTAATGCTATGTACTATGTAGCACTAGTGGTGCCACAAATGGGTACAGTTATTTTTTAATTAAAGTTGAGAGTGTGTCTTTTCTTTTAAAAGCAATTTTTTGAGGAAAGGGAGCTTTGTTATCTGCTGTAGCCAGTTGGTCTCTTTAAGTTTAACATCTATCAAGTCAAGCTATGAAGAACAATGAGAAAGCAATTCAAGGTTCTTGACTTTCAGTTGGTGACCGTATGGACAAGCAAATCAAGAATTTCAAGATTCTGCAGGTTGGTAACGTTTTGAAGTTCAAACTGAAGTTTCAAATGTCTTAATTTCTTGAAGGAACCAATGAATTTGGTATTTGATCTACTGCCTCCGAAATCATTTCCCCTCAGGTCCAGTCCAGGTAATTCAAATGCTGCATCTCAAGCAATGCAGGGCTGATTTTACCTGTCAAGGGATGATAATAAGAAATACTCCCATGACCAGTTATGTTGCTACATGCCACACCCTTCCATTTGCTGCGTTCAATTTTATCTTCATCACTTCTCCAGGACAGGAGAAAGTCATAGTCGTCAATTATGCCTTGATTAAACTTGAAAAGATCTCGACTCTCCAGAAGCAGAGATCGAAGTCAGTTTCGCGCACAGAGAAGAAACAAATAACAATAAATAAAGTATTTTGATGATTCCTAAATGCTCCATCATTTTTCTGTGATATAGTGATTTAGAAAGATTAAATTTCCGAGTTCTAAGTTCTTTGATTCAATTAAAAATAACTTATCAAGATTGGAATCTCCATTTTTATCTTCCTTTGTAAACTATTTTCTTGCATTCTCCAATTTCATTCCTTTAACAAGTTTATTCGAACTTTGTTAATGCCGAAATACAAAATACGAGCCTCTCTAATGGTGGCTTCTTCCCTCCTTTGTTTTTGGGGTTATTTTAATTAGAGCACGACGCAAAAAAAAAGAGGTAAGTTCCATTGTATCCTTGAGGTGTTTTGCTTTCCCATGTGAATCACCGGTATTAGGGACAAATATCTTATTAAAGAGAGCGTCAACTTCAAATCTAATGCGGGTTTTAGTTCGGGTTAGGTTCAGGTATTGGTTGCTGTTCTTCCAACTTCATCAGATTCTGTTAAGGCCATTGCTCCGATTCGGTTCGGTTATCTGAACTGAACCCGAATTTTTAGATATTTAGTAAATGGAACTATCGGGTTCAAATTTAATTATAAAACCGTTTTGTGTTCGGTTCTATTCGGTTCGATTCTGTTTGGTTCGATTCTCGGATTTCGTACAATAATTAATTTTTTTTACATTACAACAATGTTAAAATTAATTCGAATATGACATTTTTAATCTTAACTCTTACAAAATAATGTAGTATAATCTCGTGATATCTTTCGCACATCTCCTTGTTGAGTTCGTCATAGAAATGACACTACGGTAAAATAAGAGATTTTGGTAAAACTTAGGTCAATTTGATTAAGTTGGGTTTGGCTGGAAATTAGAACTAGTAAAATCATATTTTGAGTTTGGATTAAATTAATTAGTAAGCAAATTTATTTAAAAAAAGAAAAAAATAATTTGACTTGTTTAAGATTAAAAATTAAAAAAATTATGGAGATTCTGTTCTTATTCGATTTTGAATTCTGGTCTAGACCAATAATCGAACTAAATCCGTCGGTTCTCGATTCAGAAATCCCTTCGGATATTTAACTCAAGAAGAATCGCTCGGTTCGATTTAGATTGGTTCGGGTCCGATTCGGTTCGAAACCTTTGTCCAGTCCTAACTGTAAATGCACCAAAACAAATTAGAGACCAATTATGTGATTTTTTCCTGCATGTAATGAAAATATCTATGGAAAAAATGAATACTTAACACGTTGCCTGATTTCCAAGCATAAGATTCGTTACCATTTTTTCCATGGAAAAAATATGTGGCTGTAAGAAAAGTCAAGTAAACGTGTTTGACAAAATATTGATTATTTATGCCACATATTGAAAGTTAGTGACGAAAAGGAAATAATGAAATTGACATTGATTATAGCTCTGAGATACTGGAAACCTTGTAGTAATAGACAAGACAAATGGAGCTTTTCCACAAAGCCATACGTGGCAGAATTTTGGTTATCCCGGTGACACCAGGATACAAGGAATGGAGATGGTCAACTACCTTGGTACCGAGCTAGATAAATACTTGAATCTTGGAGATGTACTGATGATCCATCCCTTGGAGATTTTACCTACAGGGTTGAAAATCATGGCCTCTTTGAACTGGTAATCTACAACAGGAAGGTAAAAAGATGCCATGATATTACTCCTATAACCTCCCTTTCCTTCCCACAGTACCTTTAAACCAAAATTGGCATTCAATAAAGACATGATTTAGTATAGATTCTTTTAACAGTGAATTCATTCTCAAAATACCAAGTCATTTGTGTGACAATTATGGTCAGTATGGTCCAAATTCTATCCACAAAAAAGTACCGATATTTGAGTGTCTGAAGGGATTCTCACCAAGATCTCTATAGGACGGGACTTGCAAGAGTGGTCCATTGGATGCACTCGAATTAGGTCTCTAAATTGCCAAAGTGGAGATGGGTTTCTAAAGGTGGAAGCCAACTTACCAGACCAGTCTCAGTAGAATATTAGTACTGAGTTTTGATGAATGTCAAGCAGAGTGTACCAAAAGCTGTTCTTGTACAGCTTATGCTACTCTGTTTATACATGATGGTGTCATTGGGTTCTTGGTGTGGTATAGGGATTTGATTGATATCAGAGAGGTTCCTGGAGCAAATAGCCAGCTGAACATCTATGTTCGTTTGCCAGGTTTAGAACTAGGCAAATCTATTTGGTAATCACTTCTTAGACTTCTCTCTTAGTTTCTAAGACACATCTTAGCCAGATAAGATATGGCATGTGGAGATTTGAGAAACTAAGAAACATGTTGTATTATACAGAGAAAATGACGTATTTGAAGAACAAACATTTTACTAGGATGATATTTCTTTGACACGAAAAATGTTAGAAATATTTTGTCTCCATCAATTGAATAGACGCGACATATATATATAAATAATTATATTTTTGTAGAAGAAATTCAAAGAATGCGTGCTGTTGGGCTAATTTACCAATATCAGAAAACATACAGTATGCAAAAATTATTAATGCAATAAAATGCATGAAAAATTCTTATAACCATGACCATTCAGCATCGATGTTTTTTTTTGGGGTTAATCTAGAGATAATGGTTGGAGAAATTGGTTTTATAAGTTGGTTTGACCAATTTTTGACCCATTATTTTAGTGGGCCTTTATAGTCGGAAGAAAGATTCCTTTGGCCAAGTGTGTTTTATTCTTTGAGTAGATCAATATAGTATATTTATTTTCTCAAAACAAATTTCGGGTGAATGAGAAATTAAAGCAAAATGTCACTTGAAGTCGAAATAAATTGGGAATAAAAATTGATGAAAATTTGGAGAAGTGTTAATCTATCATAGAAAAAATAAAAGAACAAAAACCATTTTATATAACTCAAGTGACACTTGAATTTGGGACCCAAGGGTAAGAATAGTCTTTGAAGGGAAGATGGCCTACATGCTAGTAGGTTAGGCCAAAGTCCTCGTTGTTGCCCTCCATCCAATCTCTCAGCTCAGCTCATATGTGGGTCCTCAGCTTGGACTTGGACTTAGAGTAGGTCCAAATAATTATTCTTTTCATTCCGCACTATTCCGATTTTTGTATTCTAGTCCCAAATAGTAATTTTGTGCATCTTTTAGTCCTCATCTGGTTCAGAGAGATCAAAACATTAGTATGTTCTCTAAGTCTTATAATTTGAAGTTCTAGTATTAAAAGTTCAGGTCGTCGTATTTTTGGAGACAAGATATATTCAAAATTAAACATTTCGAGTCTTCTATTTTATGGCATGCTAGACTATGAAATGCTAATGTTAATACTTTAGGAAAACTAGTAAGTTTATATTTATTACCTTCAATTTCATTTGATCAAAATCATTGATGCGAAATTTTTGTAGAAGCTAAATGAGCCAAAAAAACCATTTCATTCAATTGAAAGGAACTCAAGTTTTCTAGAATTAATTCACGGTGATATATGTTTTTTAAAGTTTGTGCAAATTAGAGGTGGTAAAAAGTAATTTATTATACAGTTATGCCAATTTACAAAGAAGCAAAGCCGAGACTTTAAAGACATTTAAGTAGTACAAGAATGATGTTGAGAATAAACTTAGCAAAAGAATAAAAGTTATTCATAGTGATAGAGTTGAAGAATACGAAGCACATTTGAGAGTTTTTTTTAGACTCCGAAACTATTCATCAAACTATAGTTCCTTATTTATAACGAACTAAATCTTGGAATATGAATTTTTTTATAAAAACAACAACGTGCCCTTTTTTCAATAAAAAAGATTTGGGTTAAATTAAATTTTTTCTTATTTTCCTTTTTAATTTGTAGTTTACCCTTACATTCTATTACAAGTTCCAAAAATGATTGGAAACAAACGATTTAAGGTACATAACTTTGATAGGATTAAAATAAATGTTAGCTTACATTAAAGGAATTAAATTCAGCAATGCGCTATCCAACGATCATGCTTATGTGGACCATTTATCGAATTAATAATTCTATGAAATTTTTACAATATTTTTTAAACTCATCAAAGTACAACATAGTAAAACTTCAGAATTTTGTAACTTCATTTAGGTAACCAAATGGACACTCAAACAATTTTTTTTTATAAAAAAAGGACTGTTATCGGGTACACTGAACATAGCACACAGAAAATGACATAACTTATTCTACCAACCTTCAATTGACTTGATTCCAAAGCCAATGGACAGAGGACTCATAGGGCTTTCAAACCTCACTAGTTTTTTTCCAACAATTCAAAGAATTCTGTTCGAGGTGACGCGACAAAGTTCTGGCAGTAAGCTGAAAATTATTGTTTCTTAACGATCTTTAGCATTTTTAATTATATGCATACTTAAAACCAATTAACAATTTCAATGTTCATATCAAGAAAAAGAACAAGGAAGTCTTAAAGAATGATAAACTCACATTTATTTCGAAATTAAACAGATGTTGCATAACTAGTAAGAACTAGAATGACTAATTAAACAAATGAAGCACCTTTCTCTCTTCGGATCTTCCGCAATCCACGTGAATTCCGCTTCCTCAACCAGCCTTTAATCTGAAAATTTTTCAACATAGGTGTGAATTTTAAGCTCACTAGAACTAATATAACTTGGTGCACCACCCTTTGGTCGTAAACATATATACATATATACCAAGTAACATTTCACGTAAATGAATACCGGCAAACCCATGATTTCGAAGAATCCCTTGAGATCGTAGTAACCAGTTATGGCCATTCATAAACCTCTTTGTTCATAACTTCAAAAATTCTAACACACACACACACACACACACACACATAATGAACGAAAATTGTAAATATTTAGCACCAACTACATTGATTTTCTTGAAATATAAAGAAATAAAATGTGTTAAAGCATTTCTCGTTCACTCATTTGCTATTCTTTGAGTTTAACTTAACTAAAAAGAGATTTTTGAGGGAAGAATTAAAAGAAAATTCGGATTCGAGGAGAGGTGCGGAAAAATATTAGTAGGTTCGTCAAGTCTTTTAATTTTGAGTGCTACTATTACAAGTCGATGCCGTTGTATATTGGAAGACGTGTTTGACAATACTGTTAGCACCAATACGGGGCATTATCGTCTTAAGGAGAGAGTATCAAATTTTTACCTCGATTATATTAATTTTCGAGTTATGAATTATTCCTTTCATTCATAACTCGAAAACTCTGTCCAATTTTTCACTTACGAAAAAGGATATTTATTGAATATATAATTTTGCATGGTAAATTCATTATATTACATATTATTTTACCAAAAAAAATTTCTAAGCAAGACCGTTAAGGCTCTCCTGAATTTAAAATTGTTGGAATAATCCTATCATGGCAAAGTATTATAATAATTGCATGATGTTGGAACTATCTTCAATGGTAGGGGTGGAAAAGTAGACGACGATGGGAAAAATCATGTTGAATTTCTCAATGAAGAAACTTGGCTCAAAGGCACATAATGTTGCTGTCGTCAAGATGACATTTGCTCCCACTGTATAGCTCATGAGAAAGAAAAGATGCCTAATGTTGTTTGTGTCGTGCAATATGAAAGACGACTCAATCCTTAAGGAGAATAGAAGCCAAACTTGGGAGGTTCGTATTATGTCTTTTGGGATTTATAAAATAAAAACAAAGCTTTGGAAAATATGAAGTGAGAGTATGCATGAAATACAAGTAGGAAGAAGGTTTAAGAAAATTTCACTTTTTAATCATGTTGAAGCCAAAGGTGTTGAATCTATTGATAGATTCTCAAAAATCTTTTCACAAGAATTATGACCCTTATGAAAAGGCACCTTTTAAGATCAAAACCATACAAACATAACAGAAGAATTCATAATGTTGGTCCCAGAGTTTTGTATTTAACTTGTGATTCAACCATTTTAAATCAATATACACAAAATAAATGCAGAAAAGTAAAGATAATACGAGGAATTTTGGGCCAAGGCCTCGGAGGTTCAGCGACCGCTTCTAACGCTTAATCCCCCGTGGAGCATCCGTTCGGATATAGCTTGAATCCACTAATAATAGCCCAAATCAGGCAAAATAGAGTTATAGAACAACAAGAATGTTCAAAGTCAAGAGCACACTACAAAACCCTCAACAATACAGACTAATCTCACTAAGAGGTTAACCACAACACTCTCTATCTGATTACATGAAAAACCACGTAGAAATTTTTCACAATATTACACATTAATCACCAAGAACAGATTGTATTCGAGAGAGAGATAACTAGGGTTTCGAAGAATAATCGAGAGTAAATGAATGAGAATCAAAAAGTCTGGCAAAGCTATTTATATGAAATAGCTCAACAACTTGATCCAACGGCCAGTATAATATCCAGGTGTCAATCATCTAGAAGTCTGATTTCATGAAATCCAATAGCCATATTCTGGAGCATTCCATTAGTTGGGCCATCCGGGTTGTGGGCTCACACTTCAATTGGGCTCAATATCACTATTGGGCTCATTAATTCAGCATCCAAACCTTAAAATAGTGGTATCAGAGCTTTCTTGAAAATCTTACTTTCTCGCGATCTATTTCTTGTGACTCTTCCATTTTATTTTTTTTGTGAAAAGTTTAGATCTAATAATCTCTTTGTTGTTGTACAGTAAGAAAGTTTCTTCGATTGGAATCCTGGTTTTTCGATCTTGGTATTCCTTGTTACTTCACTCCTTCGGTAACCTCTTTTCAAAACTTTACAATATTTATTTTAATAAAACCTTAATCTCTAGCGTTACCATCTTAGGGACTTGCTAAAACCCCTTGATTTACCTTTGTCTAGGGTTCACTATGAGACCTCTAGAATATGAGGGGTTTAGGGTACGATTTAAGAAGACTGTATAGGGCTTCTTGATTATCTGACTGCAAATATACTTGGTGTATATATTGTGATTCTTTGATTTCTTGAACTGATAATCATAAATTGCCTTTTTTGAGCTGCTGTGAATTTGTTTTAGGATTTTTTTGAATATAATTCTCTCTGTACAAATATACTTTGGGTATACATTCTTGATAGTATATCCTAAATTTCTTATTGCTGTTTACTGTGTGTAAACACTCTGGCTATGCACTTCTATTGGACATGTTCTATTATAACTGATTTCTTTAAATTGTAACAATTTGTTGTTTCTTGTGTGTCTTCTTTGCTGAATACTATCCTAATGCATCTTTGATGAACACTATCCTAACATATCTACAGAACATGACCACTAAAATTGATGTTCAAAATTGGGATGGAAAATGAGACTTTAGTGTCTGGAGCCAGAAAATGAAAAATCTTTTAATGACATTTAAATGTGCTATAGCTTTTGATGAATCTTGGCCTGAAACTTTATCTGATGCTAGGAAGAATGAACAAGATGAATTAGCTTGGAGTACTTTGTTTCTTCATTTATCTGATTCTGTTATTAGAAAAATTGGAGAAACTGCCAATGCTGCGGAATTATGGGCAGCTCTACAGAACCAGTATGATACCAAATCCTTGCCTAATAAATGTTTTCTTTGGAAACAATATTTTAGTCATAAGTTTGACCCCAATGCTGACTTAGAAGAAAACATGGATATGTTTAATAAGATTACACTAGATCTTATCAATTGTGGGGAAAAGATCTCTAATGATCAAAAAGTAGTTTGTCTACTTAATGCTCTTAGTGACAAATATAAGGATGTTAAAAATGCTTTAGAATATGGTAGAAGTGATCTAACATTTGATATCATCCACAATTCCCCAAGGAATATAGACTTGGAGCTCAAATCTGAACGTAATGAAGCTCTTCATGTATAAAGAGTCTTATCCAATCCTAAATCCTCTACTAAAGGCTTAGCAACTTCACTCAAGCCAACTTTAACATGAATAAAAATTTCTAAAAGAGAAAATGGGGGGATAATAAAGGAAAAAAAAAATAAGAAAGTATATAAAGAGAAGACCAAAAACAGAAAATGCTACTATTGTGGGAAGGTTGGACATCTCATAAAAGACTGTTTCAAGAAAGCTAATGACCTAGAAAGTGGCTCTAATAATGAGAATGACACTTTAGCCATTGCTGCTTCCTATAATGAATTAAATCCTGATATGGGAGTGGCATATTTCTCCTTTGTGAAGAATCTTGATATGAATTGGGTTTTGCTCTCTGGGTGCTCTTTTCATATGAGTTCTAATGTTTTTTGGTTCTCTGATTTCACAAATCTAGATAATGGTTTTGTGAAATTAGGAAACAACGAGTCTTGTCCCATAAAAGGAATTGGTAACATTGTTCTAAAATTCTGAAATGGTTAGGTCTTAAGGTTGAATCATATTAGGTATGTCCCTGCACTTAAGAGAAATTTGATTTCCTTAGGGGTCCTTGATGATGAAGGCTATCAAATTGAAAAAAAGAAGGGTCAAACCAATATAATCAAGAATCACAAACTTATTGTCAGCTCATCCAATACAAATAGTATTTACACCATAAAACCTCAATCTTTTAATGAATAATTCTGTGAACTCAGTAACACAGATTGATAAATCAGAATTGTGGCATAAAAGCTTAAGTTATCTTAGTAAGAAAGGTTTAAAGTATCTTTCAAAGGTTGGTACTTTTGAAAGTGATTGTGGTGAGAAATTAACTTTCTGTGAACACTGTATAATGGGAAACAGAACAAATTGCCTTTTAAATCTGGTTTACATAAGTCACAAAATATCCTTAAATACATATATAGTGACCTTTGGGGTCCAACTCCTACTTCTACAGCCTCAGGTTTTAGATATTACCTCCTTACTATTAATGATTTTTCTAGAAAAGTCTGGATTTTCTTATTAAGATCAAAGTCAGATACTTTCTACTTTTAAGGACTGGAAAACTTTGATTAAAAATCAGACACGTAAGAAAATTAAAGTTATAAGGACTGATAATGGCTTAGAATTTTGCAATGCTGAGTTTGATAATTACTGTAGTAGTCAAGGTATATTAAGACATAGGACAATGACTTATACCCGTAAGCAAAATGGGATTGCTGAGAGAATGAACAGAACCCATCTTAAAAGAACTAGATGCATGCTAATTAGCTCAGGTTTGCCAAAAATTTTTAAGGGGTGAGGCAATGAAAACTGCTTGCTATTTGATTAATAGATGCCCATCTAGTTCTTTAGACTATAAGGTTCATGAACAAGTTTGGTTAGGATCTGTTCCTGACTATTCTCATCTCAAAACCTTTGGATGTGCAGCCTATGCTCATCAGACAGAGTCTAAACTTGATCCCACGTCTCAAAAGTGTGTTTTCTTAGGCTATGGTGAAAGTATAAAAGGCTACAGACTTTGGGTAAAAGATCTTAGGGGATATAAAGTGATTGTTAGCAGATCTGTTGTGTTTAATGAAGAAGTGAGTCCCTGTCTTAGTGATAAATCTGTATAGAAAGGATTACTGAAAAGGATTTTGCCAACATTGAAATTGATTTTAGTAATCAAGATGACTATGTGCAGACACAAGTTGAGGTGGAGACACCTCAGACTGAGCCTCAGTTAATTACTGATGATGTTTCTGAAAATAATCAAGTGACTAAGCATGCACATGACTTACAAAATTATTAGTTAACTAGAGATAGAGAGAGAAGGCAAATTTGACCACCTTCTAGATTCCAATCTCCTGATTGTGTGTGTGTGTGTGTGTGTGTGTGCTCAGATTGAATCTGATTATCTTATTTCTGAACCTGAATCTTATGAAGAGGCAGTTGCCTCTGAAGATTCTGCTAAATGGGTTGAGGCCATGAAAGAAGAGATAAGTTCTCTTTACAAGAATAAAACCTGGAACTTAGTTGAGAAACCCAAGGATTGTAAATTTATTGATTGTAAGTGGATTTACAAAATTAAAGAGGGTGAATTTAAATCAAATGATAGAAGATACAAAGCTAGACTTGTAGCTAAGGGTTTCACACAAAGGGAAGGCATAGATTTCATTGAGATTTTTTCACCTATGGTTAAGTATACCTCCATTAGAATCTTATTTGCCTTTGTTGTTCAATTTGATCTGGAATTGGAGCAACTTGATGTGAAAACTGCTTTCTTGTATGACTTTTTAGATGAAACAAACTATATGGCTCAGCCTCAAGGTTTCCAGGTAAAAGGTAAAGAACACTTGGTGTGTCTTTTGAATAAGTCCTTGTATGGCCTAAAACAGGCTCCAAGGCAATGATACAAAATGTTTGATTCATTTATACAAGGTTTGAAGTTCAGAAAATCTGAATATGATCCCTATTTTTATTTCAAAAATGATGGTAAATTTGAATCATTATACTTATTATTGTATGTTGATGATATGTTATTAGTTGGTCATAACTTTGTTGCTGTAAATGCTAAAAACAAAACCTGAAACTTGAGTTTGAGATGAAAGAGTTAGGATCTGCTAGAAAGGTACTTTGTATGGAAATAAAAAGGGACATACATAGTGGAATATTGTTTTTATCCCAAAATGCTTATATTGAAAAGTGGTTAAAAGATTTTCTTTACATAATTCAAAACCTGTCAGTCTACCTTTAACTAGAAATGTGAAATTGTCTGTTGTACATTCACCTAAAGCTGAAGATGAAAGGAAAAGAATGTTAAATGTTCCATATGCTAATGTTGTTGGGTCAGTCATGTATGTCATGGTGTGTTCAAGGCCTGATATTGCTTTTGCTGCGAGTGTCCTACGTAGATTCATGAGTAATCCTGGTGAGCTTCATTGGGAAGCTATGAAAAACCTAATTAGATATCTAAAAGGAACTTAGAATCTAGGACTTATATTTAAAACTGATAAAAATGGTCTTAAGCTGAAAGGTTATGTAGATTTAGATTTTGCTGGGAATTCTGATAATAGAAAATCTACCTCTGCATATTTCTGTGTGTTAGATAATACTTGTATTAGTTGGAAGTCACAATTTCAAAAATTGGTTGCTCTATCATCCACTAAAACTGAATACATTCCTGCCACTGCCACTGAGGCAGTAAATGAGGGTTTGTGGCGGATGGAATTATTAAATGAATTGCAACTGGTAGAAAATCAGGTTGAGCTATGTTCTGATAACCAAAGTGCTATTTTTTCAAGTAGGAATCTTGTTTTTCATAATAGAACTAAACACATAGATGTTAAGTTTCATTTTAGATATAGTTGAAAGAGGTGATATAAAATTAGTTAAGATTCCTACTAAAGTGAATCCCGCTGATGCAGGAACCAAAGTAATTCCCATAAATAAATTTCTAGATTCTTTGAGATTATTGAACTTGGAAACTTTCTAACTTTGTGTTTTTAAACAAGTAATAAGAGCAAATGAAGTTAAGTAAGTTCAAATCCATCTAAGTCTGGTCTTAAATTCAGCAAGGTGGTGATTGTAAGGTTTGGATGTTGAATTAATGAGCCCAATAGTGATACTGAGTCCAATTGAAGTGCAAGCCCACAACCCGGATGGCCCAGCTAATAGAATGCTCCAGAATCTGGCTGTTGGATTTAATTAAATCAGACTTCATGGATGATTGAAACCTGGATATTATACTGGCCATTGGATCAAGTTGTTGAGCTATTTCATATAAATAGCTTTGCCAGACTTTTCATCTCTCATTCATTCACTATCGATTCTTCCTCGAAACCTTAGTTCTCTCTCTCTCTCGAATACAATCTGTTCTTGTTGATTAATCTGTAATATTGTGAGAAATTTTTGAGTAGTTTTTCATGTAATCTCTCTCTCTCTCTCTCGAATACAATCTGTTCTTGTTGATTAATCTGTAATATTGTGAGAAATTTTTGAGTAGTTTTTCATGTAATCAGATAGAGAGTGTTGTGGTTAATCTCTTAGTGAGATTAGTATGTATTGTTGAGGGATTTGTGCTGTGTTCTTGAATTCGAACATTATTCTTGTTCTGTAACTCTATTTTGCTTGATTTTGGGCATTATTAGTGGATTCGAGCTACATCCTAACGGATGCTCAACGGGGGACTAAGCGTTACAAGCAGTCGCTAAACCTCCGGAGCCTTGGGCCAAAAATTCCTCGTGTTATCTTTACTTTTCTGCATTTATTTTGTGTATGTTGATTTAAAAGGGTTGAATCACAAGTTAAATACAAAACTCTGGGACCAACACATAAAATTCGAACCAAAGAAATTTATGACCTAAACAGACACAGTAAACCATCATTTTGTTGCTGGCATGCATCAAACAGTATGTGAACGTACCAGATAGAATGCTTGTGTGCACACACCCGAGCCAACGCTTGCGGGGCACCAGGTAGATTTTTTTTTTCTCTTCAAATGATCCCAATTATATACTATCGGCATCCCTCGATAATTGATGTTTCTTATCTTCCTTTATTTTAATCACAATTGTCCGAAATTACATTCTTTTGGAAATTCTCCAACAATCCTCCAATATTTTAAAAGTGAATGAATTTTTAAAAAATCTCTTGTAAAGGCGGCCCAAAACTTATGTATATATGATGGTGCCTTTTGAATTTGAACCTCCACTAGTGATAGTATCTGAAATTTAACCGAGGTGACGTGCAAGCCAAGCTTTAAACCAGCGACCCTGTGTGGCTAATGGGAAACACTTCAAGCCCGTGTTTGCATATCCTTTATGCATACGTATATCGACATGTGAATATGTCTTGTCTTTTATAATGAATTTTTATGAAAGCTTATGTAGCTAGCCAAACCCACCTAGATACGGCACTACCTCTGACTTCTATATAGGTCGACTTATCAAGAATACTTATGTAATTTAAGTAATCCATAGATATGTCATATACGAGATTAAAAGCTATGTAGCTTAATGTAAACCCTTTCACATTATGTGTATAGTTCTTGCAATCACTCACTTTTTTCATTGAACCAAGATCTTCATGTTTCAGGTGTTTGGTCAAGGATACATAATTGGCAATTAAAGTCCAGCATTATTAATCCATTCGATTTATTTATCTAATGTCAAACTCAGTGTTATACTTCTTAAATATCAACTATGTTACAATAGATTTTCATGGCTGCTTCTTTTCCAAAGTTAATACCTTTTGGAGAACATAATTTTAGAAACCATTTCAAGATTACGGCTGAATCCTGCCTCAAGTGAGCTTATCGTAAAATGCCTTTAAAGCCGAACCAAAAATGCCATTAATGAGGCTTACACATTGATTTAATGATGCTTAAGCCTCAATGCCATCTAAGGTGTTCGCCCATTTGCCTTGTATTTTTTCAAACATTTAATTATTGGTTTAGCTTTTAAAGTTATTTCTAACATAAAGTGTATAAAGAGGTCTTTTATTTTCTTTCTTCTACTACACGGAAGGAAAACGAGAAGGAGAATACACCATTGCGATTTGGTGATCATAATGAGTATGATGACAACTGTTAATGATCCCATTAAAGAATTAAGAGCATATTGTCTCCACTACTTTTAGTAATAGACATTATTACTATTTTTAGAACTTATTATTTTCTACTTTCTTAATTTTTAGGTTTGTCTGTAAGTTAAACTTTTAATTCAGCTAATTAGTTTTAGTATGGATTGTTTGTGAGGGTTTATGGTATTTTATGAGCATATTTTTATATTATTTATATTCTTTTAAATTCTTATATTTTCCTATCTTTAGGATTACTCTTATGCCTCAAAGCGTCTCTAGGCTAATTCCTTGCCTCATGGAGATAAAGCGCCTAGTACCCAATTAAACATTGTTAAATATTGGAAAGACGATGTGATCACTAACAATTTTCCAACTTCACCTTCTATTCTTATGTTTTTACATAAAATAACTGGAAACTATATTTGAATTTCTAATGTTTGATACAAATAACACCAAGATACCGTATCTTACCCCCCATTTTCTAAGAGATATTATTACTATGACAAGTCTCGTCATTTTATAAAGGATTGTTTCAAGAAAGTTGCTGACATGAAAGAAAAATCGAATTCTGATGGATCAGCAGCTAAAGTTTGTAACAATAACTCTGAAATGCAAGGTGTTGTCCTTGTAATTGCAACCACAAGGAATTCAAATTAATGGGTTCTTGATTCTGGTTGCCCTTTCCAAATGTAAAAAAGAGTGGTTCAAATGATACACATGTTCAAATAGGAAATCACATGAGTTGTCAGGTAAAGAAGATCGGAAAACTTTTAACATTTTACTTGAAAACAATCATATTCTGGAGTTATCCTGACCAGCAGAGAAATATAATCTCTAGGGGAGTTAGATAATATGATATAAGAATCCATAAATGCTTCACTAAAATTTTTCTGAATAATAAGTAATTTCTACTTCCAAGGTGAATGGAATTTACACTATGCAGGCTAAACCACTAGTTTGCATGACTTTGCCACGTGTACACTATGCTGTAGCAAATTTACATTCTGGTAAGGAGAGCTGCTACACTGTCAGAAAATTTTTAACATGCAGACTGACAGAATACTCGCATTAGGGGGGGCCTACAATTTTTTGGAAATCTTTTATTACAACGGGTCCCACGGCAATGTGAGTATCTGTCAAAACCCGTGTCAATATTTTTCTGTCAGAACAGCTTTATTCTCTGGTAAGTCTTTAATCTGACATAAGAGGTTGTGCCATGTAAGTGATAATGGGGGGATTACTTAAGAAAATAGAGTGTTATGGAAATGATAAAATTGAACAACTTAAATTTTGTCAAGTGTGCTATGGGAAAGCAAAACATATGCCTTTCAAAATTGGCATTCCTAAATCCACAACTATTCTTAAATAAATACATGTTGATCTTTGGGGACCAGCATTTGTTAACTCTTAGTGGGTTTAGGTTTCATCTCTTTATAGTAGGTAATTTTTCAAGAAAAATATTGACCTTAGCTGAAACATAAATATGATACTTTTCAAATTTTTAAGCAATGAAAATTGTTGACAGAGAATCAAACAAATAAGAAAATTAAACTACTATTCTGTAATTTTGAATTTGATTCTTTTTGTGAGGAATTTGGAATTCTGAGGCATAGGATAGTTTCTTATGCATCTCGGCAGAATGATGTACCTAAGAGAATAAATAGAATCCTACTAGAAAAGGTTAGTGTTACAAAACAAGCCAATACCAATTTAACAAGCCAATACCAAAATTGCTCTGATATCACTTGTTAGGATTAATATTACTTGTTGTGACACCAATCACCAGATTGAGATGTTGAA
>CAIGRQ010022574.1:0-11306 GCA_903798375.1 Fraxinus sp. D2006-0159 | reverse complement strand
AAAATACTTTTCATATGATTTTTTTAAAGACTCCAAATTTTAAAGGTATTTTTGTAAGTTGCTTGTTTCTATGTTCTCGTGAATCCTTAATTAGGGCTTCCTTACTGGACTTGAGCGGATGAATTTGGGCCGTTATTTTTCACGAGAGAGTGGCTTTTACGAGGCTTTCAAATTCAAGAATTATTCTGAATATTCTTTATAAATCCAAACGCTTTCAAATATGTAATGTACTTCTCCTCAAGAAATCATTATTATTTGTCTTTTTCTTTATTATTTGAGTAAAAATTCAAGAAACTGCGTATAAGGGTTTTCTCACATCGACAGGAATTAATAAGGTTCATTTAGGGCCTGTTTGATTTGGAGGATTTTCCATGGAAATTGGAAATGAAATTCCATCTTCCACCAAAAGTGATGTTTGATAACCAAAATTTTCTTTCTTTTGCCTCACACGCTCGGTTTTCCATGATTTTGATGAAAATCATGTTTTTGAGGCACATTTTTTTTTTTTTTAATTTTCAATGGAAACAAATTCTATCCACAATCGTAAAAAAGATTTTCCCTTTAAAAGATAATTTTCATATGAAACAAAATCAAACGAACAATCAAAAAATTCAAAATTTCAACATTTTTCAGGTGAAAAATTATATCAATCAAACACAATTAATTAACAATCCCCAGAAAAACAATTCTAAGTAATTCAATTCATTGGAATTCATTTTCTTTCCACTAAAATTTCACTCTTGCAATCAATCGAACCCTTATTTTTTACACGGAATATATTTATATTTTTAAAATATGATGATAAATAAGTTCAATTTTCGGTACGTGGTATTTATACTAACTTTAAAAATTTTAAAGTAATAATTCGTCAAATTTCAATTAGATCAATTTTTCGTGTAGATTATAAAGGCATGTCTAAAGGAAACATGCTAATTTTGCCAATTCTCACAAGTTCATGAATAATTTATCTATTAAAGTTAAAAGTTTTAATTATTAAGATTGTGTTTCAATAGGTCTACGTAAGTATACGAAGAAAAAGTCCATTTGACATCGTTGATAAGAAAACTTACCAAAAAGATTTGTTTCTCAACAAATTCTAGCTTGTCCACAAATACAGTGGGCCACTCCCTAGATTTATTTGAATTACTCTTTGAAGTTTTCAACCGGTTATATTGGGTTTACAATGTCACGATTTCTTGGATATGTACAATAATATAATTTGATTTATTATTAATCCTTTCTTTAATGTTTTAAAACAAACGACTACTTAAAACTAAGCATATTAAATGGATCGAGTTGAATCGACTCGAGTGAGTCCACCACAAATTTTGGGGATCAATTCTACATTCCCACTTCTCTGAATAAATAACTACCTTAACCATAAATAAAAAAGGACCTTATTTTAAACGCATTCAATTCTTTATGCTTTTGTTCTTCGTCAAATAAATCAATGACATGTAACCGACACGCACGCGTATAGGTTCAAATCAAGTGTTCGACCCACTAATCACAATCACATCTTTATCACAAAACAAATTGTGGCTTAAATGGTTGTCCAATTTAGTCCCCTTTCCTTCAATCCACTAGTATGAAAGGAAATGTGTGAATTGGTGATTAAGAGACTTTAACTACCTTTTTTCAAGCGTTAGAAAAGATAAGCCGAAAGTAGATTCCTTGTTTTTTTCCAAATATAAACAAATTGTATTTATTCAAATGATATTGACATGACAAAAAACAAAAGG
Source organism: Fraxinus sp. D2006-0159 (assembly GCA_903798375.1). Classification (NCBI taxonomy): domain Eukaryota; kingdom Viridiplantae; phylum Streptophyta; class Magnoliopsida; order Lamiales; family Oleaceae; genus Fraxinus; species Fraxinus sp. D2006-0159. The sequence goes on along the minus strand of CAIGRQ010022574.1, from coordinate 9,564 downwards.
GATAAAGAAAAAAATAATAATTTAAGCAATCCACTTTTAAATTTATATAGATTTACATTGAATTTGTTGCAGAGTTTATTAGAAGTATGTTTTGTCGAGCCAGAAAAGGTTGAACAACTGATACGGAGATGCGAGACGAGCTCAACCGATAAGAAATTTATGTCATTAAAGTATTGAGAACATGACCGTAAATTGTAGCATGATTTTATCGAAAATAATACTTAGTTTTTTGATATTATTGTTGTATTATTCAATTGATTATCATTACATATAGAAAGAGAAGAGGAAGTAGAATACGCACACTAAGGGTTATGGATAGTGACCAAACTATTACAAGTTGACATAAAGCAAACAGAAGAATCCATTAATAATTTGATTAGAAAGCTCAAATGGCCTTATTTGAATATTAATTATAAGTGTTTGTTTCTTCATTCTTTGCTCAATTATTTATCCAATGGATGGACTCAAAGCATATCCACAATCAAGTCATTAGGTATAGAAATGGACATACATACTAGTTATGTTTTCAAAATAGAGCAATATAATATTTTTTTATTATTATTATATATTTCAATCCATCTTATTGAACACATTATTTAATTAATATGGAAGTTAAACTTAGTGTTGTCTCATCGAAACAAAATGTATTGATAGAATACCTAAACATCAAAGTATAAAAGCAATAACAACGGGTTAAGTTTTATACAGATAAAGTTGAAGTCGATTACACGAACTCTTTTCAATACTATGTCCCGTTGTTGTATGAAACGACACGTGCGAAACCAAAAATAAAAATAAAAATTCCAATAGAATATGAAAGCTGAACTCCTAAATAAAACAAAATGGATAATCAGAGTAGAGGTGTCAAGACGGACGGGTCGGCCAGACCTGTGAAAATCGGCCCGGATGGACCCGGGATCGCGGGCCGACCCGTGACCTGAGCGGACAGTTCACTGGTTAAGGAGGTGTGAACCACGGACTTCGCGGGTTGCATCTTCACGAGCCGCGGTTAACCCGTGAAAAGCAAAATAAATATTATAATTAAGTAGGTGTCAATATAGTTGAGATGTACTTAAACTATAAATTATAGTAAAAGTAGGTACCAACCTAGTAAATATTTTTTGGTATAAATATGAATTTATCAATTTGTTCAATTCTTAGTTTATATTTAACAAAAAAAATTATTTTTTGCTATAAATATAAAAAATTCTATATTTTTATAATTTTATTTATACAATCATACGGGCCAATCGGAACAAATCGCGACCCGTGACCCGCAGAGGCTTGACCCAGATGGGTCAGCGGGCGGGCCTGGATTGTGGTCCAAAATTGTGGGTTGACCCGAAATTCGTAGCAGGCGGACTTTTTTCACGCGAGCCGTTACATGGCTTATATATTGACGGACTGACCAGCCCGGACCACCTGGATTGACACCTCTAAGTCAGAGTAACCAAATGTCAAAAAATTAACATTTATAAGTTTTATTTTCTATGAATTTAAATTCGATTATGTACATTCCTTTTCAAGTAAATTAACATTGGACCTTCTCAAGTACAAACATTGACTCCAATGGGTGAAAAAATAGTTGAAACAGAAAATGTGAAATCAAGAAACACAGCCAAATGAAGAAAGTGGAATTTTCGTACAAAAAGTACGGGAAAATTGCACTATTGTTCCTTAATTATTATTTAAGTTGCTAGTTGGACTTCCAACCTATAAAAAGGAGAAAGTTGATCATTATTACTGAGCCCATGTTTGATCTCATTATTTCCTAAAGACATTTCGCTCTCTTATATTCGATTACACATTCTTCAATATAATAATATTACACACAAATCTATAACTTTTCTTTATTTTTTAATCACATCTTTTCCATTAAATCACTATTTCAAAATGCATTTTTGTCAAAAATGGGGTTTAAATAGGCTCTAATTATAATTGCACAGCCGGTCCCCAACAACGGAAATAAACCATTGGAAGGCTACTTAACCTTGACACGACAAACTTTAGGAAGGCAAAACCATCAAGACAAAAGTCTTAACGATTTTGCCTTTCATAATGTTGGTTTTGTAAGGGTCACGTGATGATTTAACAAAACTTTGAAAAGTATCCGAGTATACAATTATATAAAAAATTAAGGTTGACTAACATTTCAAACAATAGGTTAAAAATCGATGGTCCGATTTTCTCCAAAGTAAGCAAAACTATGAAATTCAAATATAGAAAAGTCAATATGTTCCAAAAGTTTTGAACAAAACTTCCACTCTTAATTTTAAAGGGTCCACAAAATGTGTATATTTCGGTCCATATTCAATAAATTTGTAAGGTCATTGAATTCAAAAGGAGAAAACTCTCAATCTCTTCCACCATAAGAAAAAGAAGTTGCACTAAAAGCATGAGCTAAAATATGGACATCCTTTTTATATGGGGGCGCCACTACTATCACACTTTTGGAGACTGCAATACCAACAATAAAATTAGAGCATATGTTGCAGGTTTTAAACACACTTACACAAGTTACTTTTTCCATTTTAAATAGGAAATATATATCATATCATAATTCATAGCCTAACCATCTCATCTGAAAAGCTTAAACTATTAGACGAAGGTCATATGATAAATTTGAAATAGATGACATACATATTTTTTTCGTCACACGTTCACTGATAGACATACTCAAAGATCTACATCAATTACATCTTTAAAAACTATAGCACGCGGCATCAATCCAAACCATTATGGAGAAAAAAAAAGGGTCTCCCATAACCAAATCTTAATTTGAAACCAAGAAATATTATAAATGATTTAAGTTTCTTTGTCCTTGATAGTGTGGTGGCTACCACCTTGCCTGGCCATTGGCAGGCAAGGAATCCCACAAAGATGCACCTTTTTTTACAGTTGAAAGTCATTTTCACTCAAGTCCCATGCCACTACTTTTCCTCCTATCTTCTGTTTTTTTTCTCAAAAGTAAAACCTGCTGACATGCCTTTCTTCAGCCATTCCTTTTTAAATTTCTTTTGTCCAACTTCTTGCATGAGTTACCTGCGTTTTGAAGACACAAATACGTTAAAAGGGGAGCAATGCTATGAAAAATGCTTAACTTTATGTTGAATCATTCTGTTTCAAAGTTTTAAACAGTTTAAAAGATGACATATTTTGTAAAGTGAATTAGACAATACTAAATAGAGGTGAAAATATCGTCAATTATCTTGTTCAGTACGGTATAATATACTACATCTCACATGGACACTTGATGTTTGTCTTAGATGTATCCTCACATGTACATGCCGGATCAAGTTTTCAATCAAATGCCTGACATGTTTCTATACAATGTTAAATCAACTTATCTAAAATTTTAAGCTATTCGGAACAAATTTATTTTTTAGAATTTTATCCTCAAGGTTTTAAAAGCAAAAGGTTGTCATTTAAAATTCTAATGCATAAAGTTAAAGGTAGAAATAATGCCATAAGTAAACTGGAACAGCAAAACAATGCCCTTTTATCCAACATTCAAACAGAAGATGATTCACCATTGATGTGTCTCAAGTCCAAGAACCCACAAAAATAACATTTTTACCCCACTCCTAAATGACCTAAAAAGGCCTCCCTAGTTCAGAACCCAACCTCACAAATCTTAATCAAGTCTACCCTACTTAGCAAAGTGACAAATATGCCATTTACCCCTCACCCCACAAATCCTTTCCAAGTCTACCCTACTTACCCAAATGACAATTATACCCTCTCCCCTTCAAGATTCAGTGTCGGTGGACAAACTTTTGAACAGAACTAATGCAACAACCACCCTTTGTTATAAACTTGGATATTCCTCAGTAGAAAGTGACAAGACTGAGCCCACCGGACTCGGGCTGGTATGTAGATACAGACAATAACATTATCTTCCCGTGATTAGGATTCAGAAAATATATATGTATTAATTAAAAGGAAAAGATTGGATGCACAACATTATGGTACCAATTAGAGTAAAATGCATGGGGTCTATGTTTGGATTGTGTGGAGCTTAGTCGTACCATAAACTTTTCTCTTCAACCACGTATCAACTTATATAGACATGACAATAAAATTTAAACTGAAGTAGTCAAAAGAAGAATACTTACATTGTTCTTTTTTTTTTCTTTTTTTTTTCCCTACTTTATTGCTGTCGGGAGTTGTTTAAGAAGATGTTGAGGGAGGTTGCTTGAATGCAACAGTGGGAGCTATTCGGCAACTCCTCCTCTGTTGCTCGAGCACAAGTTGTTCAGCAAACAAGTCAAGTTTCTCGAAATTGCTCTGCTCCCCGATCTTCTTGCCACTAAAGAGAACGGATTCTACATTCTTCTGTTTGAGCATTTCATCTGCTATTCCAATGAGCATTTTCACATTGCTAGGACTGGGATCTGTGTCGACATTTGCCCCACAGCGGCAAAAACTCGATCCATTTGCCTGCCATTGGTGTTATATTAGTAAGCATTGATCATCCAACTAGCTCATTTATATATCAAAAAGAAAATGAGAAAACTCAATTAACAGAATTATGCAATCTTTTAACTACAATCAGACAGTTTCCCACCTCAGTTTTTCAGAAAAGAGGATTTAATTATCTATTCACATACGATCCAATATGACTCTTGTTAATCATTTGCTGTTCCAAATTCATATGGAAGTTTTGAATGACTTCATTGAAGAATAGCTTGAAACGAAACATAACACGTCAAATCAATGGACTTGGTTCAGAATATTACATATCTTTTAGACTGTTGGGGATGAAAATACAGAATCCGTGTCCTAGGTGGATGACATGGGAGTAGTTTAGGCAAGAAACAAAAATGGCAAAAACAGAGACCACTTTCCAGTGTACAATTTGTATCACTAATAGGATAGCGGTCATGAAATAATATCCAGAATATTCTTTGCACATTTGGCACTGAGTCAAATTCTCTACTTACTACAAGTACAAGTAGAATCATACATATCACTTTACATTGATAGTATTCCCCAAATGTCTGTCAAGATTACATAAGTTTTAACCCTTTATTCTTATTTATTCTCATGTATACTAAATAGACTTAACAATGAATGAACCATATGATTAGTCGAGTCGATTTGAAAGAGAATAAATTCGACTACAAAGATAACAGAGATATGGTCTCGATAACCTTTGTCGAAGTCCGACAGAGCATTTTGGGTTGGCATTTGGCAATTACAACGTTGCTCCAATTGTCTACCTGCGGAAATTAGCCCATACCCCCTGTCCCCATGAAAATTGTACCCAAAAACTTCCAAAACCCCTTGATATACGTACATCCAAATACTTCAAGGTCTTGCATTAAAAGCACTTCATATCCAAATATAAAACAAAAAATCCAAATTGTGCAACTGTCAATATAGATATTCATGTAGTCGACCACAAATTTAAGAATCAAAAAGCATGTAGTAGCAGTAGATTATTTACCTGGATTCGAACATAGTTATCACTCCGGCTCTGGCCAAATGCCATAGCCACGGCATGGTCAACCAGCTCGGACGAACCATCACCCGAAATTCGAGCCAAGGGCTGAGCCCAATCATTGGCCTTCCATTTCTTCACTTGCTCGTAATCAAAGCTCCCTTCCAATAACTGCCCTCCAGACCCTAGTGAAAGTACCAAAATGTCCTCGACCCCTCTCACAAACGGAAACTCTTGTTTGTTATGCAGTACGTGTGTAATTGCCGCCGCCGTCGGATTGTTCATCGCCAACCCGCCGTCTACCGCCACACACCTCGTCGACCCGTCAACCGACTCCATGCAAACTGGGTTGAACACACCTGGTTTGGCTGACGTGGCTAGACAAACTTCCCACAGTTTGAAATCGTAGCCGTCCGATTCCAGAGCGTCGGCTCGGGAAAACAAAAACGGCGCCGTACTGGAAAGATCATAGCACGGAATTAGAACCGGTTTTAAAGTGTCCTTCAGCGTTAAACTCCGGCCGGTTTTTGCATCTTTGAAAGCCTCCTTCATCGCCTTTTCTAAACCGGCGGTGGCTGAACCGGTGGCAGCGTTATCACCTTCGGTTTTTTTATTAAAGGCTCGCTTGAAGAAATTAGCCTTAGAATGATTTGATTTTGCGGAGCGATAGAATTTTTTCCCCTCCGCAGCGAGGAATTTCCACGTTTCATCGGCGTGGAAAACCGGTCGATTCCGATCGTTGGTAGCAAAGAGCATCGCCGTGAAGATTCCGCCGACGCCGGTACCGGCGGCAACGTCAAAGTAATCGGCGATTCTAGCGTCTGGATTTCCAGACTTATTCTTCAAAGCAGTTTCCAAATACGCCAACGTTTTTCCCGATATGATGCTTCTCATTCCACCACCGTCAATATTCAAAATGCAAATTTTTCCTCTCTGATTCTTGACCGCTTGAACGCCGTCGTCGGCTGTGAAGACGACGTCATTTTTGGGTTGTTCAATGGCGGGAACAATTTGTTTGGGAACCCAAAGTTTCTGATCATCGTAACCAAACAAAAACTTGCTCTCCAATATTGAAAAAATCTCGTAGCTCAGTTTGTCTGTATCAATACTGGGTTCTTGCATCTCCAGATGATTTTCGTTGTTAACGCACGCCATTTCTCAGAAATCTCAAATTAACCTATCCATGGCGTCCCAAATCCATTTCTCTCTCTCTCTCTAAAAATTAAAATAACTACTCTCTCTCTTAAGGGAAGGAAAGGAATTTATGAGAAGAAAAAGTTTGTCGAAGAAGAAATTTAAGAAGACAAAGGACTTGACGAATGGAGAGGTAATCAGTTCTGGCAGCGCATGTCTGTTTTGTTCTGGCTATAAATAAGAGGAAAATTCTACTTTTACCAAATAATTTACCTAATTTTTTATTGAATCGACAAATGACGAATCCCTATTAGAAATCTGTCGATTCGATAATTCATTAGGTAAATTATTATATACGTGTAGCTTGGTCCTAAATAACCATACACGCGCACACACAAACTTCGTGTAAAAATAAATGAATTAAAAAGATTTTTAGTATATTTTAATAAAATTTGATGAAATATATTATTATAATTAATTTTTTACTTTGATTTAAAATTTTAATTGAATTTTAATTCAAACCAAATAGGGGCTAAACAATAAACAAACGTAATAAAATCGATTTTTCTTTGTTTATTATGTCCCTTTGGGGAGGATTAAAATAATTTTTATAAGTAGATTTAAATAAAAATTGATGAAATATGAGATTGAAAAATTGTGCATCCAATAAATAAGTGTTTAAAATTAATTGTGAACTTCAATTTATATTAAAATTTTAATTTTAATTTTTACCAAACAAGAGGTATATCTACTTTTCTACATAGCGACAAAACACGTGTTGTTTATTATGTCCCTTTGGGGAGGATTAAAATAATTTTTATAAGTAGATTTAAATAAAAATTGATGAAATATGAGATTGAAAAATTGTGCATCCAATAAATAAGTGTTTAAAATTAATTGTGAACTTCAATTTATATTAAAATTTTAATTTTAATTTTTACCAAACAAGAGGTATATCTACTTTTCTACATAGCGACAAAACACGTGTGTATGTATATATATATATATATTTATTTATTTTTTTCATTTATTTGACTTAATTAAGGATGACTTTTCAAAATAACACTTTTCTAAAGAAAGAACCCAAAAAATGACGCTTTTGTTTTTAAAAAAGTTACTTCAGAATTAAGTATCTAATTTTGATTTTATGATGAAGTACATTCCTACGTTTTTGCCATTTTCAGTAAAGTTGAGGAGGTCAATTTAATCGAGTCGAACTTGATCTCTACCGCTGTTTATTATGTCAGTATTGTTCTTACTATAGTTATTCCGTATTTTCTTATTATTTAGACAAATTCTCCCCAATTTAAAATTAATTTCTGCATATTTAGTATGTAATAAATAGTTTTTAACTTTTTTAAATATTATTTTGTATTTTTTTTTTAATAACCATGCCATTAGCGCAATCTAAGGCACATTCAACAAAATTGAAGAGATGTTAGGTTTTGATCCATGTGATAAGTAATTTGATTGTGTATTTTATAAGGATCCACACTTTTTTAATCACACATTCCATCAAATTTTATCAAAATTTACTAAGAATTTGATATTAATCTAAACCAAATAGGGGCTTAACTTGAAATATAAAAAAGTTTGAGCAATTTTAAAAGTTTTACAAAGTTCCTCTCTAGTAAAGTGTTTAGGGTGATACTACATGTATATAATGCGGTGTCCAACCTCTCACATGAAGGGGGCCCACTTCGAATAAAATATAATATATTCGAAGTGAGCCCCCATCCATGTGAGGGGATGGACGCCGCATTAGGTACAAGTAGAATATTTCAAGTTTTTAAGACTTTTAAGAATAATTACAACTGCAATCATAAACCTTTAAAATAGCCTCACCACAATGATAAAAATGACAGAAATCGCCAATTCAGCCGTTAATTGACCTAAAAATTAAAAATTAATTTTTTTTCCCAATTAAAACACAAGTATTTTCTTCTTTTAAAAGTCAAATTCGTTAGTTATACCTTTCTATTTTCATTATTGCACGTGATTATAGTACAACATCATCTTCTACAATAGATCTTGAAGAAACCAACGATTCTGATGAAAAACCATCTGATATTTGCTTGTCATCTCAGAGGCACTCTTCTCGAACCTACCTATGGTGATTATTTTTGGAATTTCAAGTTTGTGGTTATTAACTTTGTTAACCATAAAGTGTTAAAATTTAGTACAAACATCATGTTTTTTTACCATGTTCTTGACTTGGAATTACATACATCTTGCAATCGCTTTTTTCTTACATATGCATAGTTGAAAATAAACTAGGATTTGGGTATACGTTTTCCATTAGATGTTTGAACGAGTGAGGTATTGTTCGGTTGGTAATTGATACAGACAAATTCGAAGACCCAAGTCTTCCACAAACTAGATCTTGTTGAATGGAGGATATTGATTTCGGCTTTCATCTCCTTCCTTGACTGTAGAAAGTCAAGAATGCTGTCATTTGATCTTACGAACATTGGAAAGTCCCATCACATAAAAAAGATACATTCATCTAAATTCAGACTCCATGAGCGAGTGAAAAATCTTCTTCCTCTATTCAAGTTCGTCCATGAGATCTTAATTTGCACGGGATAACCACATCTATAGACATTTGTCTCCATTTATGAACTGAAATTTTCTGGCAGATAATGGAAGTGAGAGAGTAATATGATAGGATATGGAGGAAAATAAACTGTATTTTTTTTAGAGGGAAAAGGGAGAAATATAAAGTGACGAAAGTACTCATGTTTTAATTGGTCTCTCTTTTTTTTTTGGTCAACGGTTGAATTGGTCGTTTCCATCCTTGTGTCTGAAACTATTTTAAAGGTCCGAAAAAGTGCATGGCACACGCGAAATATTTGGATAAAGTTTGTAAAGAAAAACAAAGATTAAGAACCGCAACTACAATCATTAAGGGTCCGTTTCATAGTCTTAGTTTTTCATGGAACCCTTAAAAAACTGTTTGATTGATAAATTTTTCCATGGAAAACGTT
>CAIGRQ010022504.1:0-11760 GCA_903798375.1 Fraxinus sp. D2006-0159 | reverse complement strand
CTCATTGAATAAGCCCTGAGTGAACCAACGCTTATCCCTCCTCTCAGACAATCCATATTTTTGCAAAGGAGAGCACGAATTTGTAGTAAACAATTAGGAATACTATGCCATGCTAACACATAACAAGATCAATGAAAAGAAGCAAACTGCACAAGGACACACTTCGCTCGATATACTCCTTACTTTCTCCTTCCACGATTGAATTTTGCTTTGCATCAACTTACATTATCAAATCTGATCCTAATTACGCACTTTCCGATAAAAATATAATTTCAATCCAATTTCCAATCAAAATTGCTACAAGTATTTAACACACAAGTAGTTTAAGTCGTAACCTTGTGGACCTCCAAGTTGTTGCAGGGCATCGACAAATCTGCGATGCAATTCAGGCGACCAGCATCTCCTTTGCTTCCTTGCAGTTTGCTGCTGCTTTGATTGTTGTTCAGTCCTCAGATTTGATCCAATGTTAGTTGCCAATGAGGAAGCTAATTTGCTACAACCGAATTTCGAGCTTAAGCCACTATAACCAATATCCTCCCTCGAACTCTTCATTTTGGGTATACACAGCGAAAGCCCTGTCACTTCGGGCAATTCGTTCTCTTCCTTCCTCTCTGCATGACTTTTACACCCTCTGAAAGGTACAGATTCCTTTCCCATTGTCCTATTTTTAACAGACCTAAACAAATCATCCATAACCGGCCGAAGAATTTCTCCTTCCACTCCCTATTTTACCAGAAAACAAAAACAAAAAAAAAATACATAAACACGTATATGCAAGAAATCAAATTAGAACAACTTTGCTATTTCTGTAATACCTTTTTGATATCCAGTTTTAAGGTTTGATTACTGCTATTCAAATCAAGATTCGGATATTGATGGTGATGATCTGAGTTCCATAGCTGCACAGAGCTCATCCAATTCATTTTATCTCTATTGTTAACATCATTTTCTGTGCTGGCCTGGACCTTTTCATTTTCATCGTCATTAGGTTTCTTTAATGGTATAAATTCTTCCAGAACTGGCTGAGCATTTGATTTCTTGCACTGCTTTAACTCTTCCTCCATTGTCACAATCGCTGTAATAGCAGTGGACACAATTCCAAAATCAGGCATCAAATTTAATTTTATTTTTTTTAAGTTACAAAATAGAAACAAACTCATTAATCAAAATCATCAAAACCCCATTCCCATAACATTATTTAAAAAAATAAAAAAAAAGATACCCCAGCAGCAAAGAATCTAGTAGTGAAAGCCTAAGAGAGAAAAACTCACCTTCATAACTTATTTCTACACAATAAAATTGAACAATATCACATATATATGCTGAAATAATGAATTTTTCTAAGCGAAGGAAAAAATGAACTAACCATCTTTGAGAAGGAGCATGCAAAGAGGAAGAACGCGTTTGAATCCATCGATTTTCTTCATTTCATCTTGGAGTCTATTGACGTAATCATCAAGCTTTAAAAGCCTTTCAGAAGTATTACTAATCGTTGAAACTTCTGCAAGAAAATCACTGATTGTTTTGGGAATATAAGTTTTTGTTGCTGACGATAATCTACAATTTAAACCCAGTTCAGGCGGAATTGACGATCCCATATTTTTTCCCAGTAACTTTCGATTTCTGTTTTCTTGTGGTGAATAATCTGAAGCCAGGAGCAAATGAATCGAGGAAAGACTAAGAATTTCTATGTATTTGTCTATATATAAATATGTATGGGATCGAATATTAGTGTTGAGAAAGAGAATGAAAAAAGTAGCTTTTTCTGGGAGAAAAGGGTGGTAGAGAGAAGAAGGATTGAAACGTGAAGATTCTGTTGGGCAACGCCGAGTTTGGACAGAGCTAATCCTTGTGTGTGTTTTTGTGGATGTAAAGACGTGCAAATTAGGAAAAGTCTACTGCGCCTCGTCGCATATTTCAATTGCCTTACAAAAATTAAGATGCCATAAATAATATCCCGTCCCGACTCGTCTCATCCTAGGTTAAAGATAAACAAGAATACACATAAGAAAAATTGTCGGCCACCTAAAAGTAACGTGTCTGCTATCAACTCTTTGTATCATCTTAATATTTATTGTGCAGTGAAACAGGGGCGGATCGAGAACATTTGTGTTGTGGAGTCATTTTGGAATAAAAAATGCGAATTAAAAAAAATGTTAGTTAAAAAAAACTCAAAAAAGATTTGTGGGGTCATTTTGGGATAAAAAATGAGAATTCAAACAAAAAATGTTAATTAAAAAAAATTAATAACTCAAAAAAAATAAAATTGTGGGGTCATTTGACCCCAGGTGACCCCATATGGGTCCGCCCCTACAGTGAAGTTTAATAGAGAATAACGTTATTATCTTTAAAATTAACATATGAATTTTCCCCACGTTCAAGAGTAGCCTAGTTGTATAATGATCGTGTCTTTTTAACTTGTAATCCTCGTGACCAAAGCACGACTTTCGTGTTTTAAAAAGTATAAATTTGTATCGCTCTTCGACCTTTAAAGCAAACTGAGATCATGAGGAGACGCGTGTTCGATTTCGATTCAACAACAAAAAGAGAAAATTATTGCAAGTTATATGAAATTTGACAGAGAAATATTCTAGACCTAAGAAGGATTAGTATTGAAATATCTCTTCCAAATATTAAAACCATTGAAAAGATAGTATTTATAAATTTAAATTTAGCGCCCGTTTGGTACACATAAAAATTCTTATTCTCATTCTCATTCTTCTACTCATTTTCAACCACACATTTTTCAATAAAATAATATTTTTTATCCCATCAATAACATTTCATTCTTTTTCAACCATACATTCTTCATCAATCTACTATTCCAGAATTATACATTCTTCTAAAATAATGTAACACAAACACGCCCTTAATCTTTGATATGATTTGATTGGGATTTCGATTGAAAAGTTGTTAGATCGGGGTTCGTCATGTTCCTATGAAGCTGAGGAAATCAAGTCGGATTCATCTATAAATGATATGGTACTAGCAATTTTTATAAATAAATAACTAGGAGTTTTGAATTCGGATCTTGATTATACATGTAATTCGTTTATTTATTTATTTATAATAAATTCCAGAAAAATAATGCAAAAGTTGTGTTTGTTGAAAAATGAACTTTCCGGAGCTTAAAGATAAGGAATCTTGGGCGAGCGGCTGAGATTTCTACACGCTGTTTGAAGCATCTCTTAAACTTGTATAACTATATATATATAATAATTTCATATCCTCGGAGTTGAGCATCTCCTTTCCTTTTAATCGGATCCGTCAATATTAAAGGTTGGTTTTGGCAAATTTTTTAAAATGTCAAAAATTATTTTTAAGATTAAGAACTTACTTTTAAGCTTGTTTAGATAATTTTTTAAAAGCATTTTGTCTAATTGGTCAGAGTTGAACACACATTGCACATTATTCTAAAATATTTTACAAGTACGGTAAAAGTAATATTTGATACAAATTTTTTGGGACGATTTGATAAGTGTTAAACGAATTAAAGAAAATAAAATTTAGGATAAAAATTGTACTGATAAATTTATTTTATACACTTATTTAGACATAAAAATATAAACATTTAATAGTTTTTTTTTTTTGAACAATTATAATCTAATTTATTTTATACTTCGTTTATTTGGTGAAACTCGATGAAACGAAGTCGAATTGAAAGAAGAAGCGAAAAATAACCAAATCAAAAGTTTGGGGACTAAAGTGTAAATACTCAAAAGTTTTGTCGAGTATCAAGATGAAGATTCGAGAATAATAGAAGTCAATTAGATGCAATTAGAAGTCAAAAAGAAATGAAATATGATCAAAATATTTTCACTAATCAATTTTCAACCGCACAAGTATTTCCAAATTATTAGTTGGAGACTGAGATCCATTTTCGACATAGTAAATGTTCAAATTGAAAAAAAATAAATAAATAAATAAATAATCTATCTCAAGCAAAATTTTAGCCCTTTGAGTTATCTTTTTAACGCAGTTTGAATTGCCTTAATCGGATATTAGAAGATAAAGTTATGATAAAAATATTAAAAACATGCACAGAAAATGAGCAGCAAACTAGCACCAAGACACCATACTTAGAGCACCCAAGCACTAGGAACGAGTTTGGAACAGCAAGTCAACTCCCATGTGTCGAAAACGCAACACCCAAGTACTGCGATTAGCCAGAAACAGCAGTTTTGGAACAGAGAGGCAGCACCATAACACCTAGGCGCCACCCAGAATTATATCGCAACACTTAGGCGTCGCCTTCAACCGATTATGCGATGTGTCGCCTATTTTAGAATTACACCGTTTTGGCCAGCAAAAAACCCAAAGGAAAGTATAAATACAAGAATGGATGCACTTTAAGATCAAAGAGTAAAAGTTAGGATTCTAAGTTTTTAAATTTTGAATAAGATTCTTGGTGTAAAATCAAATTCTTTCCATGATCAAGATTTCAAAACCCGGTTATGAATTTTATACTTTTTGTTTTTCTTTCATAATTATGAATAGTTAAATTCATAGTTATGGCGAACAATATAATCTATGTGGGACAATTTATTTTTTTTATTCAAAATTCTAGTTCTTTAAATACAAATGTGTTGATTTTATTCATGAATGCAATGATTTGAATTATTTGGCCAATTATTCAATGATTTTGTGAATCTATTAGAATCGAGAGGTGAATTTTAAATTTAGACTACATAGTAAAATTCAATAATTTAGTATAACATGTAGAGATACATATACTAATTATTGCGGTCGTTAGATGAATTCTTAAAACTAATATTTCGTTTAACTAAAATTGATTTACATAAAGTTATGAAATTGAATTAGTTAAATAGATTCAATGAGAATTAATTATTACAATCATACTACATATACATATTTCTTGACATCAAGTTAGACACGCTTGTGAAGTGGCATTTTTTAATACATTGATTTTAACAGCACTTTAAACAATAAATGCCACATATTTTGACACGTATGAAAATGTTAAGGAAGTTGTTAACCACATGTGTACGACTAGTTTAATCCTAATTGTTAAATACATGAATTTAAATACTCATTAAAATTTCTAGATATATGAATAGAAATAAATTCATTTATAATAAATTTACACTCATTAGAATTCCTAGATTCATATAGATCAAGATTAATAAAATTCAAATTCATCAAGTCTAGAATAATGTAAATATTAATTAATTGAAAATTAATAACACAAAATTCATACGTAACAAGGGTTCCGTAGCATTTATTACATATTGAAAAAAGAAAAATTAGGTATTATTGAAATAATTGAATTGTATTATGGTTAAAATCGTTCAAAAAATTATTTTCATTTGATGTGATATTTAATATATTATATATTTAAAGAGATGGCATAAATGTTTGTTTTGCAGACTTTTGAAAGGTAAACAATAGATTTTGAGATTAAGAAATTGTTTTTGAGCTCGTTTGGATTATTTTCAAAGTATCTTATTTAGGTAAAAGAGCTTTTAAAGAAAATTAATCTAATATAGTTCCTCAAGATGCCCTTTTATGAAAAATAGATGCCGTGCCAAATGTACATTAAGATCATTTTCTGAGAAATGTCTGAGAAGTAAAAGCAATATTTTTGTCAAATGGTCCTTTTACTCGAATTTTCAAGAATCATCGGTTAAGCTCATGATTTATCTAAGATTTCTCAATATTTTTGTAGGTCAAAATAATGAGTAGGGTTGAGCATTTGCTTTTCTTGTTGGTGTAAATGAGCATAAATCATTCACATAATTACAATGGCTAGATCGGCCAGATCCAATTTAGAAAAGATTTGTACTAGAAACATCCTTAATTCTGATCGAAACATCAAAATTAGTTAAATATAATACTGTCTATCTATAGATTAGAGTTATATGGTAAAACATATTTCGTGGGAGACTCGCAAAACGGTTCTAGAGCACAGTGCTTTGAGCTCTCCTAAAGTGTTGTCTTTCTTTTTAAAAATATATATTACAAGTTGTATTTAAATACTCGACGGGACATTTGTGGCTAGCATCTACGGACATCGTGTAAGTGGATGATCGGAGATTCTATTTTTTAAATTGAAAAATATATTTGTACAAATCCCGATGTGTTTAAATAAAATGTTGCCAAAGAGCAGAAGATTCCTTCCAATCCATTGAGCAGAATAGAAACATGGAATTTGGAGATGTTTTTAATATAATGGCTACCAAAAACAACATTAATTTGGAATTCCAGATAAGATAGAGAGAGAAAGAAAGAAATGATATGGATGAATCACAATTTGAAAAATATATAAGAATTAATAAAGACCCGAAAAAGAAATTTGTAGGTGAACCTAGTGGACACAACCCTCATATATAAAAATGCAAGGGGGAGAATTTTAGGATAATCATTATAGTTCAGCTTCGGACGAATACCATATAGAACTAGATTGATTAGACTGTTCAGCTGTCTTACCATAATAGGCCACTCATGGTTAGAAGAGAGCCCGAAACAAACTCAATAAAGAAATGTTCTCTATCTCGCTTCTTTCTACTCAAAGAAATTAATGGATTGCTCACTTCTAATCATCTAAGATAAAGACCTCATAATGACAGGTTTACATGATCTATAGCTAAAGGTTATCCAAAGTTAGACCGATAGGAAGGAGATACATGACAGAGATTTTCAATGGCTCTTGAGAATACAAATCAAACGAGCATTAAAGTTCTGACCAAGAGGACATGATACGCATGTGTATAAAAAAGGATCGATGGTGGGGATATTATATACAAGGAGTCCACGTAAGTAGACTCTAAAAAATACAATCCAGATCCATGCACTCATATAAAACTAGAATGAAAATTCCGTATCCTTGAAAAAGATCGATTGATATTAAAACTAATCACTAATCTCTCGAGTCAGGCTTTGTGCTACAACATGGAAATCAAGTTGGAGCCGTCCCCTTCAAAGGAATTTTGCAAAAGAATTCGCACGAACATTTGTTCTATGAGTCACACCATTTTAGATATGTGTTCATATTTGTATTCCAATTTTTCAAAAAATAAAATAAAATAGGTTGGTTGGTTGGTTGGTTGTAATTCTATTTTACTTGATCATAATGTATTGTCTAATTCAAAAATGACTTAGCTTATGCCAAACTATTAATATTCCAAAACCTTCATCATGTATTCTATACTTTAGGGTATAGGCATATATCATGACAAGCATGAGAAAAAATTCATTAGTGTTACGTTTTATTTGAATGTCTAATATCTATATAGAAAATAGGCGGAACAAGGAAGAATAGTGCTATTATTGAAATAGTAGAATCAAAAGTAATTAATTTGAAGAAATAATTTTGAAAATGAACATATACACTTTATTGATGAATGGTGAACAATAATTATGACTTTTTTGAATAGAAACTTTGACTCAAATAGTAACTTGACTAGTTACACTTTGAATAGATACACTTTTTCTTGAAAAAGATCTTAAAGAAAGATTTTGAAAAATCTGAAATAGAATACAGATGATGCAATACAGTGTATAATGTCGTATATTTTTCTCTTAAGGTTCATTTGATTACAAATGTGAAAAATATGTGGAAAGAAAATATTTTACATAGAATTGAATTGTTTAGAAATTGTTTTACTGAGAATTGTAATTAATTGTGTTTAATTTGTATAATTTTCCACCTGAAAACGTTGAAAGTTTGGTGTCCATTTGACTTCATTTTTTATGAAAATGGTCCATTAAAGTGATAATTTTTTTCTATCATTGGGTCTAGAATTTGTTTCAATTGTAAAAAAAAAAATTACCATACCGAATACCATTCGTTTGGCTTTGTTTTGCATGAAAATTTTCAATAAAAGTGAACATCTTTTTTACCATTGAGTCTATAATTTTTTCCAATTGCAAGAAAAAAAACTAAAAAATCAATTACCACCCAAAAAAAAAAAGGGGAATTCCACCAAATCCAAGAAAACCGGCGCGTGTAAGGTAGAGGTGGAAAACGAATTCCATAAAAATTTTTGTCTATCAAACACTACAAAAGTTGAAAAATGGAAAACTTTTTTCCAAAAATATTGTGTATCAAATGGAACCTTATTAAACAAGATTCACTCACAATTTCTGATCACGACAACCGAATTCATCACGCTCTTTCATATATTGATGCAATCTACACATGACCACCGATAGTAGTACTTTTAGAACTCAAAAAATATAGAAATTATTCCAATTTTCGTACCCAAAATTTTCCTTTAAATTTATGTTCTTTTTAAGAAAAATTGAAAATGTACAATATACTCTATAATTAGTCAAAAAAAAAAATAAAAAAAAATAGTCTCTCTATCTCGAGTTGAAGCCATATGTAAGATGTAAAGAGAAAATCCATCATAATAAGATCCAAGATGTTTCACAAGATTCGGTTGATGAATGATTTTAATTGATACACATTTCTATGTCCAAACTACATGATTTTTGGATCCAAAGCAAGAATTTCTCACTTACCAAAATCAATGGCTTTGAAAAGTACACATAGAACATAACAATCTCTATCAATACTAAAGCATCTTTCACGTGATGACAAGCTCATTGTCTATGGCATTTGTTGTCACCCTTGTCCTAAGGGTATCTTTTTGTTCAATTATTTATGTACCTATGGTCAAAGGGAATAATTTTCTTACTTGAAAAATTAATTACCCCTAGTTGTTGGTAGGCTTTTCGAGGGGCATTCTTGTCATTTAATCTCTCAACCCAAACATGAATGTTTGCTTGTTATTTAAAATGTGTCACTTATAAAGGATATGTGTCGACTATTATGTATCGTGTTAAACTATTAAGAATACAAGAGGTTAACATATATAATATTCATCGTCGACATCATAACAAAAATAAATCACTTTTGAAATTTCAAAAACATCGAAACTCGATGTATTCTGATTATACATTTATAATAATGGCCGTAAATATATTTGGATAATAATGTATCAAGTAGTAATCGTAATGTAACTATCGAATAAAAAAATTATAAACTTAAGGCAAAGCATAACTTTTTGAACAAAAGAGTACTACATGATTCACACAATAGTAAAGTGCTCAACCAAAAATTTCTCATGATTTTTGGGTCTTCAAGATGGTTAAAAGAAGGTTTTTATGCAACCAAAAATCAAGAAAATTGCACTACCGGTCCCCAACCTATACTCAATTAGCAATATGGTTCTCAAGTATTAAAAAGGAACAAATTGATCCTCAATTTTTCATTATAGCTAAATCAATCTTGAAGACATAATCTATTCAAATATCTATTTATCGTCTTGTGACCATCATTATCCAAATTTATGGTGTTAGATTTTGTGTTCCATCTTGATATGATGCCCTAAAATTCATAGTGAGATGTGGTAATTGAATACAAATTATGCGTCTATAATAAAATGTTGATCCTTAACTCGATAATTTTCAAAGGTTTAAAATTAATTTGTTATTTGAATAACAGGTTAAGGACCAATTGTGTAATTTTTCTAATACCGTGTGGGATGGCAGCCATGAAAACGTGGCGGTGTCGGCAGAGTGAATAAGTGGGATCTAGTCGCCGCATTTCGAACGGCGGTGGGAATATTTGTAGGTCCCATTCCTTAAGATTCTTACTTTGACATCTCAATTTCACGACAAATATATTTTTCATAATTTGATGTTTCCTCATACCTTTTCAACTTATTTTTTCAAACATTTAATTTTCATTTTTCACCAATCCATCTATCGTGTTTCCAACCCAACTCCCATTACCGTCAATGATTGCATATACATTTTCATATCGATAATCAATTTGAGTAATATTATTCATCAGCTCACCTCAAAGTTTTTATCATATTGTTCAATGAAATTAAAATATATTTTCATACATTAAGCCCCCGTTTGGTACACATTAACATTTTCATTCGTATTTTTCTATCATTTTCAACCACACATTCTCTATTAATCTACTATTCCAGAATATATTCTTCCAAAATAATGTGGCTCAAACACGCCCTAAACAAGAAATAATTTACCAAATGTCGGTGTCTAATTTATGTTAAGCAATTGTAACATAATACCTCAGTTAAATTATATTTATCAAATATAATATTAATGTGTCATGTCTCTATTGCTTAGCTTATCTTGAGTAACAATGACACGCGTTAATTTTTAGACATTGTTTCAAAAAACTTTTGATGGGAATTTTAGTAAATTTTGATAAAAACTGATGAAATATGCAGTTGAAAAGTTTCATTAAAATTAATTGTTAACTTTAATCTTAAATTTTTAATAATTTTAAGTTACTTAATTATCAATCAAAG
This sequence comes from Fraxinus sp. D2006-0159, assembly GCA_903798375.1. NCBI lineage: Eukaryota > Viridiplantae > Streptophyta > Magnoliopsida > Lamiales > Oleaceae > Fraxinus > Fraxinus sp. D2006-0159. The sequence goes on along the minus strand of CAIGRQ010022504.1, from coordinate 1,450 downwards.
ATAGAAAAGCTTGTTGTGTACTATTGTCATCATCATTTTCTACTTCATTCCATTGTAGCCATAATACCTTATATCAATCAATATGCTATTTCCACATGGAAAAGAAATCTCATTTGGAATTTGCTCTTTTTATCTTCCTTTTAGTTGGCAAGACTTATCATGCACATGCCAAAGTACAAGAATTATAGAGATTGCATCATTTCATACATTGTCACGTTAATGTATTTTTCAGTGAATTGTTCAATGAAAAAGGAGCTAATGTTTTTTCTATTCTTTTTCCGAAGTCATATCGAACTTTATAGCATGCTAGGTCAAGCTAAAAAAAATTATTTATAACTAAGACTACGAATAGTTGTAGCGTTAAAATATCTCAATTATCATTGATTTTTTTCAAATATTTCACAATTGCCATTGAACTTTCCTTGAGTTGTAACTTTTTTTTTTTTTAAAAAAAAAATATCTCTTTATTGTTGAATTTACTAAAATGTTGTCTCATCTATCACTCTATCACTTGTCTTTTTAAAAGTTAACAGACTAAATGACACGGTAAAAGGAGTAATCGATGAGATACATTTTGGCAAGTTCATCGGTGTGTTAATTCTAGAAACAAATGACAAAGTGATATGTGATGACATGCCAGTTCCAAAAAAAATTTGAAGTTCAAAGAAAATTGAGAAATATTTGAAAAAGTTCAATGGCGGCTTTTAAAGTTTGGTGACAATTAGAAATATTTAAAGAAGTTTGATCTTGAATTGGATTAATATCAAATCAATTTGTCTCGAGGCTTGAGTAGTATAACATAGGAAAGGGAGTGACGATACAATATACAAAAAGGAAAAGACTCATAAAATGGAAAATGCAAATAGAATTTTTACACATTTTCGTTAATTCATGAAGAGGATCTGGTGAGGATGTTTTCTACAATTGTACGAGTATTCTTTTATTGATAAAAAAACTATAGTACTAAGTTTTTTTATTTTCATAGTTAAGTAAGAATTATTTTCAAAATTAATAATTTTTTTATTTGGAAATTAAAAGTAACTTTTTTAAAGCTTAAACACGATCACGAAGAAGTGAAGTGCAAAGTTGTACAAGTTATTTTCAGTAGGCAAAGAAAACATAAATGCATTCCGCTCCCAAGAGATCGACAAATCACTCGCAAACCATAAGTTCAACTCTCCGCCTGTTCCTTCTCCATTATTTCTTTATTAAAAAATAAATAATAACCATTGTCAGCTCGTGTCTTGTGAGTTGTGGCACCAGTCAAGGACAGGAGTAGGGTTGGGCTGTTTAGTGTAGTTAGTTTATGTATGGACTAGAGCCCAGATTAAAGTTGTTTGGGCTGTGGTCCAACTGAAATACAAATTAAAGTTGGGAAAATTAGGTTGTATACCCTTTTTTTTAAAAAAACTGTTTTGATTAATACCCTTAAACTAATTAAATATTTAAA
>CAIGRQ010022476.1:0-10057 GCA_903798375.1 Fraxinus sp. D2006-0159 | reverse complement strand
ATTATTCTTATTATTAATATTCGACAATATTAATAATGATGTAATTATACGACTTTTTCAGAGTATGAAAATACGTAAGTTGCGGTTGTAGTAGTGTAGTACTGACTTATCTCCATTAATTATATGTTGTTTAAAAAAAAAAAAATCAATTTTTGACCCCACAATACCAAACGTCTGGCTCCGTCCCTGGTTAACAGGAAACATTGCCCTTCTTGAAGCAATAAAGTATTCCTTTCCTAATCCTCCTTCCCCTAGGTCTGGTACATTGCTATCTAGATACAAATTGCTGTTCAAAATACCTTTATGTTTGTATTCATGCATGCAGATGCGTATATACAATTCCTCTGACAGTATTTTTAAGACCAAAAATTATATTTATATCTTACCTGATTCAGATTAGTCTGCTCAAATACTCACATTTTTGTTTGCCTTGTTTTGGTAAGTAATATATTATATGTAGCATAATAAGGTTATGAGTCCAGCATCTACTAAATTGGATCTGGGTTTAGTGTTGAGAAATCGGACATGCTCATTTCTGTTTCTTTTCTTGATAATAAATTGGACCTTGTTAGAAACATACATAAATAATTTTTAAGCTTTTATCTAGGGTTGTATGTTGCTTTCTTCTCCATGTACATGGCAATGATTTACTTTCTCAATCACAGCCCTGTGTTTTATATCGTTACTGCCACCTCCTGCAATTATTTCTATTGATTTTCTACTAAGAGCCATATTGCTTGTGAGAGAGCAAAATGACATGCTTCTTTTTCCCTAGATATGGTCATATGAGAGATGTCATGCATGATGTGTAATGTGAAGTTCATTCCAGCATTATGATTTTCTGCCAACTTTAATGTTTAGTCCCATATTTCCTCTATATTTGTGCTAGATTCTTATTTTTTTTTGTGTTTTCTTCACCTCAGTCAACGAGAAGAATTGGTACGTTCTCTATATATTTCTCTGATAAGCTTTACTTCATAAATTGACTTTCCATCTCATTCTGTCAGATTAATTTAATAGTGGGTCGTGAGATTGAAAAGGGAGGGATTTACAAAGGCGTCATTACTTCAATCAAAGAATATGGTGCCTTCGTTGAGTTCAATGGAGGCCAACAGGGTCTCCTGCACATCTCTGAGCTCTCCCATGAACCAGTGTGTGCCTTTGTGACATTCAGCATGCATATTTTTTTATGTATGCAGTCATTTTATAGGGGATTTTCTCCCATAGCTTCTCAATTTCTCTGGTGTGTTATTTCTTATCAGGTGTCCCGAGTTACGGACGTGGTATCCGTAGGCCAAGTGCTTAATTTCATGTGCATTGGGCTAGACGTTCGTGGTAATGTGAGTTTATCTCTCAAAGCAACTTTGCCTAGGCCAGGATCAAAGAAAGATGTTTCAGTTGCTGCACAACAAGCACCTAAAGTCTGGGATCCCGTTGATAATGTGCATGAGAAAAAATATCAAGATGACAAGCCTTTGGACACTGAGGCATCCTTGTTATCAGGAACATCTGGAGTTTTTATCCGAAGTGCTGTTGAGTGTGATGAGGAGGAAAAATCTGCTGGCCTGAATAAGAAGTCTAAACGTAGTTTGAGATCCTACAGTGAGTCAAAATCTAATGCAAAGTCTCCTGTTGAGAATAATGCTATCTTTGTAAGAGATGATGAGGATGAGAGCAATACTAATAAATCAACAGCTGATGCCACCTTGAGTGCAAAGAAACTAAAGCTTGGAATGGAAATGACAGCTAAGGTCCATCAAGTTCGTGCACGAGGATTAGTCCTTGATTTGGGTGGTGATATTCGTGGAATGTACCGATTTGAGGTAAGTGCTATCTAATTATTATTATAGCAAATATCAGCTTGAAGTTTTTGATGATTATAAAACTTTCTGCACGTGTTTTCAATCCTGTAATGCCTGCTTCATCACTTCTCTATATTTACCTACTTTAAGCTCATGTATATTTCATCGTTCTAACTTAACTCAGTCGTTAGAGTATTGCTTTCACAGGGTAGGAGTCATTGGTTCAAATCCTATAGTAGGTAGAACTCATAGATACCTGAGTCAAAGAAACAACTATTCCCTATCTAAATCTTCCTGCAACTCAAGTAGCTTCCGTCTTTTTAAAATCGAATTTCTCCAATTAATACCCAGAGTTCCCAATATCTGCCCACTTTTTGAAATAGACGTTTTTGTAATCTTGTTCCACGGTTAACCTTCACTATGTGCCTATATCCATCCTCGCCCCCTCCCCTCCCCCTCCCAACCCACCTCTTCCTCGTAGGGTTGAGAGTAGTTGAACTCAGTTGGACAGGTCCAAACCTAGGAAAATAGAGACAGTGGATGGTGTTTCTCATTAACACCATTTTAATTTATTCTCTTCATTGCAGGTTGGCTTTCGGAGAAACTTTGAAGTTGGCGAGGAGGTGAAAGTAAAATGCTCCAGTTTCTCAACCAAGGGGATCCCTGTAATGTTATTGGTGGAAGAGCAGAAGTCTTAAGCTTTCTATCTGGTTGCGAGAATCAGCCTTGGCAAGGTGAATGTTACTACCGCCCTTGTCAATAACCTGGCATAGAGAGCGTTGAAGATTGTATCATCAGGTGGCTATTTCACTTCATTTCGATTTAACTTTATAGACATGGCCCCATTTTGGCATGCTGCACTTTGCCAATAATGTCTAGTGCAACAGCGAAAAATTTTGAGTAGGCAGGCATTTTTTTTTACTGCGGATGATGATGTAAATTTTGATCCCCTTTTTATGTGAGTTATCTTTCCTATGAATATTGTCATGATGATATAACCTCAGAGAAATAGCAAGTTGATTCTGGAAAAAATATTTTTGGAATAATAATTTGTTCTCTCCCACAACTTAATTCTATTCTAATCAATAAGATTAAAGGCCTCTGCTGAAAATAGGTCGCCAAATGTCTCGTGTTGGCTTCCGAAAGGGTTAGTCGTGTAGGGTGACCGTGATCATACCGTGTACATATGTAATGAAACATTATTTCTTAAAATTTTCTCGATATGGTAGTGGAGATGTTAATAGTACTCTGCTAAAATATTATTATATTGTATATTACTACCCAAGAAAACTGGTTGTCCCAGCAAACCCCCCCTCCAATAGGGGGGCGTCCTGGTTTGACTCAGGATTTAATCCCGGGACAAGTAGCATCTCTCATTAGTACCACAGTTTTTGTTATGCTTGGTGTACCACTTTCTAGTTGTAACAAGGGTCTTAACCTTTGTTTTTCTACACACGCTACTTCAATTTATTGTTATTATTATTATTATCTAGAACCTTTCATTAATTAGCACATATTTGCTCTAATGACGACGGTTGCCATAAAGAAAATTACCACTCGTATTTTGTAAAAACAACGAATACAAATGTTTGACAAAATATTTGTCTTTCATTTCAAAGATGCTAATAGAAATTTTTTTGACCTAAAAGTGCTAATCAGTTGAAATTGTGACGGAAATAGTTGGAGACTTAAAAAGTAAGATACTCCAACAACAATCTTAAAGACCCGAATTTTCAGATTTTTCCATGTGTACTTACCTATAACAAAGAAACACTGTTAACATATTCTCTTTGATGGCAAATTCTCTTTTGTTCTTGATTAGCTCAATTTTTATCCATTCAACAATGGGAAATCGTCAGATAGAATTAGTTTCCAAGAAATGTGTACAACAGCATGCACAAAATGTTTCTCAATTCAATGAAAACTATTCAAAGATATGAGACTTGAGTTCCACGTCGAAAGTATGGTATAAGAGCAGACACCACGTTTTCCGATTGCAATTGAGCGGCGTGTGACACGGCACAGCAGTGTTCGTCCCGGAACAGTCATGAGCTAGTGCAAAGCCGTTCGACGTGGGCGCAGCGATCACGGAGCACGGTCGATTGTTTTGGTTCGTATTGCAAGGTATGGGACTTGAATCCCACATCGAAAGTATGTGCTTTTGGTGTGATTTATATAGACTTGGACTCTTCAATTTCACCAGTTAGATTTTGAGGTATGACTCTCCTAAGATTTATATCATCTTCTTCGCCGATTATGATGTTAGGGTAAATTTTGTTTTTGTCCCTGTAGTTTTCTCATATTCTCCATTGAAATGAATCTTGAAGCTAAGAATTCAACAGAACAAAGGGTTTTTGTGTGTTGAGAGATAGAATAACGACCTATCTCATTCAACACACCCTTTCACATGTTAATCAAGTTCATTTTCTGATCAATTGTTTGACGTNTTCGCATTTAAGGTTAAATTGCTATAGTTTTGGAAAAATAAATATTTATGCATTTTGGCGTTATTGAGAAAAATTATTTACAGGATATTTCGACTTAAGTAGCGCCTTGTGTTTATTGAAAATTGGGGCGTTACATTTTCTGATCAATTGTTTGACGTGTGTACAGTTTTTATAAATGGGTGGTGACGAGATTCAAATTAAGGTTTTTTGTAGGCTTTGATTAGCTTAAGGTGTAGAGAGGGGCACTTGTATTTATTTAAATCTTATGCTTGACGAACAGCAATGGTCACTTAGTAATCATGTTTGATGGGGAAATGAATTTAGTTTTGAAGCCCATCAAGAGAAAGATCAGTACAGTTTGTATTATGTACTGGCATGTATACAGATACAGATTGTTATTTATCAATATCTAAGAGATATCATCAAGGCATGGCTTATCAATATCATAAATTGTTTTGATTTTATTAAAAAAATTGATTTATTCATTTGTTTCTTCTGAAAATTGTGTGAAATAAAGGGATGCAGCGTTGCGCAGAACGTTCAGGACAACAATTTTGATCCTGTCGTAAAACAACTGATCAAGCAACTGACGAAGGTGGCCCCAGAAAATCAAGACTATGCAGAAGGGCAGGCAGTCTATGATATGTCCAATTGCTGGAGAACTTTGGACCAGAAATTATGTGCTAAATGCCTAGACAATGCAAGCGAAGAAGAAATCTTTCGCTGCTTACCATCACTTGAAGCACGTGCTCTTCATGTTGGTTGTTACTTGCACTACTCGGGGTTTTGAATTGTTAATAAGCCAGAATCATTGGCGAATAGAGGTTAGTTTTGCTCAATTACTCGAAAGAAATGGCATAGTCTTTCGGGAACTCTGTTAATAACCAGCTTTAGATGAATATCCCCTTATTCAGTCAATTCACAGTCACAATGAGATGGAAAGACTTCTAGGCTGGACGACAACTCCATCTCCTATTCAATTTCTTGATTTCATCCCGCCTTCAACATGATCATACAGTTACGGCACGTTTCATATGGAGGATTAAATAATAGTGAACAATGATCAAGAAGAAAATAAGCTAAAATGTTATATATTATATTGTGCAGTCATATTCATTATTGTGTACCGAACATGTACTTAGATCACAGTTCAAGGTTGAAAATTCTAATTGCTGTAAATGTTCTTCTCTTTGCAGATGCCATATTTATGTATCGTTCAGTAGTAACAGACAAAGGAGTAATAGTTTACATATTTTTTCGATGTTTATATTTTGTGATTCTTCACAGCTTTTTGAGAAAAATTCTGCTTCTGTTACTGACAAGAATTCCACGATTTTCAAAACCGTAACGTATATACTGACGATCTTACCGTGTTATTGAAGTAGGGCACTCTACCAGACGGCAGAGAAATTGCTATACAACGGCTGGTTTTAACTGGAAAGCTTCGAAATCAAGAGGTTAGAAATGAAATCAACATTATTGGACAAAGCACAGCAACTGAACTGGGTTCATTTTCATGGTTGTTGCTTCACCGATGATGATGGCTTCCTTGCTAAAAGAAACCTCGACCATATCGTATTTGGTATGCCTTAAATTTTACTCTACAATCCCCGACCTATCAGTATTTGAACAAATAAGAAAAATAACAGCGCGTAACCGTAAGAAAGTAGTTTGATTTAGACAATGTAGTGAAAAAAAATGTTTGATCTCTTTTTGTGATGCACGTGAAAGGACAAAAAGGCTTGTAATAATCATAGAAACAGCTGAAGATTTGGAGTACCTTCATAAAGATTGCCTTGTTCGAATCATTCATAGAGACATCAAAGCAACTTCTTGCTAGACATGAAATATTGACCCAAAATCGTGTATTTTGGCCTCACAAAGTTGAATTAAAACGATGAAGCTTTTGGCAATTCAGCCTTGCTAGCACATTGTAAGTATTTATGTCATCAACTTCGTATCCCCCCCCCCCCCCCCCCCCTATTCTCAAGGGAATTGCAAGTATATGGAGAAATTGTAAGTATAGGGAAATGACTTCAGAATTGTATGAAGTGGATTCAAGAATGAATCTCGGCCAAGGATACTATGCTGGAGTTGCATAAACCACAATCTTGAAGACTTGAACTCGGCTTTGATTTGTATTAATAGCTCGGGAGAAGGCACGAGTGAGTTCCCGCATGAGCCTTAAAACTCAAGACAGTTCGTACGTAGTAGGAGACATCTTGAGCTTGAGGAATTAAGTCGATACTCTATTGCTTTTGGTAATCTTATTTCCAGCAAAATAACTTCACATGGTGCATATGACCCTAAAGCACGAGAACCAGAAAATTTACGAGCAAGTAGAACCAAAAATACAATATGTTAATAATATTAAAAATAAGAATATTGTTCCATTGTATTACCTCATCGAAGTAGGTCGAATGTTCATGCCTGGTAAGGAAAAAACCTTGCACTGGCACGGGCATTGAAGTCCTCCCCACACCCCACCTACCAAAACCCAAAAAGAAAAAATAAAAGGAAGGTTCTTGGGAAAGAATGGTGAAAATAAAATAATAAATCTGGGTAAAAGATATTACAAGTGTTGCGTGTGGATTTCAAGGTTAAAGTCTTTACGTTAGCCATGTCTCCCAACTTCAAAAAAAAAAAAAGGAAAACCTTAAACGTTGGGTGATCTCGAAAGTCAACTTTCACCATTAATACGTTAAAACAAAAATGATTAAAAATTTTGTACATTACAGTTGTTCAACTTTGTTCATTTATTCAAATAAACATTACAATTTACATCAGATTTGATATCCAACCCACAATAAGCACGATAAAAACTTTTCACTACGTGACAAAAGAATCTCTCTCCAACAGTCATATATCCGAAAAACCTATCACATCAACCGTGTGAAATTTTTATCATCAATTCTACAATTTACACATAAGTTTATATATACATTTTGCATTTTTGTTAATTTATATTTTACACACTATTTTTAATTTTTTAATTTTAATGATTATACAATGACATTTTTGTTAGAAGCAAATAATAAATTTGCCTTCATAAATAGATGAACAGATCAAAATATCCTTAACTAGAAATAACAAATCATGTCCTATTATATAAGGGTGAACAAAGTTCAATTTGGGTAGTTTGTGTTATATTTTCAACTCAAACTATTTCATGCGATTTGAAATTTTTTCAAACCAAACCAAACCAAACCATTTTATTTTTCAAACCAAACCATTATTTGCGGTTTTGTTTGGTTTTAATTCGCAGTTTACCTATCGACATTATAGTTATATGTTTAAAACAAGTTAACATATACATTTAAATAAGAACTAATAATGTTGAATATTAAATTACATTCACATTTGTTTAAATTTCGATATATAAACAAAAAGACGGAAAAATAGTATCAAGTTAGCATCTAACAACAAGCACTCCAGATTTTACAATGAAGGAAGCAAAGCTATAGAAAAGAAACAACACGGTGATACAAGAAGAAAGTCATGGAATGAATTGCCCAATATTAAATTTTATAGTTAATTTTTGTATATTGTGATATTAGCATTTAGCATCATGAATAAATAAATCTCACAATTTATTTGGATTTTCAATAAAGCAATGGTGAATTTATATCATGTATTGTATTTTTTACTTGTGTATATTCATTTGTTGGAATATATACATGAATGAGGTCTTAAAATATGAAAATGTGCAATGTAAAGCACTATAGTCAACCTTTTGATGTGCGTCGGCGCTGAGGGATAGAGGGAGGGAGTTAGGGTTTGGTAACTTTGGTTTGCTTGTATTTTTGCAAATGCGTAATTGCATATATGGTTGGGCAACATCCACAATTTCACGTTCAATTCATTTTGTAATTATGGGCCTAAAAAATCTTTTTAACTAAGGTCCAACTAAATACTAATGACAATGACTTACTGACTTGTTTGTTAAGCATGAATTAGGTTAATTAAATTTGTACCCTCCAAGAGAGTATACTTTAAATTCTAAAAACTATACTTTAATAAAATTTATATATGAGAATTTATAATTTAATAAAACTATTTTTTAAATTAAAAAAAGTGCGATTCGATTTGGTTTTTTGCGATTTTTAAAATTTGAAATCTAAACCAATCATTTTAAAACGGTTTGGTTTGATGGAAAAAAAAATCATGGGTCCACTTGGACTCAAACCAATGGCTTCGGTTCGATTGCGGTTTTACGATTTTTTTGTGCGGCCCTACTATTATATAACATTTGTTTAACTATTTTATTATAAAATTTACTAGAAGATTGTGATGTTTAATTATTATTTTTTTAAAAGATAATGGCATTTTTTAGTGAGGTTCACAAAAATTATGATCTTCATTTTTCTAACTTGCAATTGACTAATATTTAGACAACATCCGGCTTACGACAAATATCATGCAAAAGTTTCTCACATTTTGAATTTTGTCCCTAAATCTCCGTTTGAAAAAATTATAAATGATTAAATTTCATTTTTAATAATTAAATTTCAATATATTCACAAATATTACAATATATTTATGCAATTATTCATCACTTATTCCTATAGATTTATAAATTAAATTATCTTTATAAACATTTTCGGATGGGGGGCTACATTTTCTAGAAGATGCAGAAACTTTTCTCGTCTTCGCCTCCTCCAGTCCTCCTCCTCCTTCGCTTGCCGCGAAATTTGAGTCTTCCATTTTGTGCTGGACTTGGAAAAAATATTCATCTGCGGCCGAATGTTTTGAATTTTGAGGCTGTCCTATCGAGGGGATTTGTCGGCTTCACCAACTCACGGAAAGCAACCCATCACCCTACAGGAAAAAGAAGCTTCCTTGTGCTTTCTTTTGTTTGGCAACCCACCCTGCTAACTTTTAAGTTTTAATAATCAAAATTAACCATTAATTTTAACAAATTATTCATAAATTTATTATCCTCATATTTTGTAGGACTCAATAATCTCTTTCTTTATAAATTAATAATACATTATCGAACATATGATGGTTTGACGCACAAATCAAGGGCAAATTCGACTAAACTTTCAAAAATGATCCTTAACGTTTCATTATAATTATACAATTAATCTTCTAAATAAAAAAACAGTACAAAATATATTTTAAATTGTCAAGTGATCCTTAAACGTCTAACCTTAAAAGATTAAATTTTGGTTTATAATGGGGATAATGTCCAAAATATTGGAGTGCACGTGTGAAAATCTAATGAAAATTTGAAGGATGACCGTTAACTATAGGGTGTGTTTGATAGCCACCCAATTCCATGGAAAATGGAAAATCTTTTCCGCTTTCCCACTATTCATGTGTTTGATATACTTTTTTTTTTCTAGGGAATTGAAATTCTTACTTTCCTTTACACACCCACATTTTCCTCCAAATCCTTGAATTCATTTTCCCACCATTTTGGTGGGAAAATGGTTTTCCATGTAATCTGTATTTTTTTTTATTATTTATTTATTATAGCAATGGTAACAAATTTTATCAACCATGTAAAAAGAATTTTCACTTTTGTTGACAATTTCTATGCAAAACAAAGTCGAACGACTGGTATTCGGTATGGTAATTTTTTCTAATTTTTAATTATTATTTTTTTACTTTTTAGTAATTTAAACAAATTCTAGACGCAATTGTAGAAAAAATTATCACTTTAATGGACAATTTTCATAAAAAATAAGTCAAACGGACACAAAACTTTCAACATTTTTCAGGTGGAAAATTATATCAATCAAACACAATTAATTACAATTCTCAGTAAAACAATTTTTAGACAATTCAATTCCCTGTAATTCA
>CAIGRQ010022451.1:0-10151 GCA_903798375.1 Fraxinus sp. D2006-0159 | reverse complement strand
TTGTCCTTGTATATCAATTTCTGATTCTGCGGAGGTAGTCCTGTCCGCCCGGCTAGCATTTTCTTCAATTCACCTGCGCTTAAAAACTATGATCCATTAACATTAAAAATAATAATAATAAGACCAAGAAATTGGAATTTATGAAAATACAGACTCAAAATCTGACGGAATAATTTATAATCCTAATGCCAAGGCCACAAAAATTGCATATATTCAAACTAATGTACTAAAACCCGACTTGGGCATTGATAGGAAAAAGTTTCAAGGGTCAAAATGTCGAATTGGAAAGAATTTTGGGAATAGAATTACCAAAACTTGCTTGAGAATTAATGTTGACTTCATGATAAGATCTTCCGTATTTAACTTCGACTCTGATGTTGGGAACATGAATGGAATTCTGATTAGAATCTGTACTTCTCCTCTGTACTAACATTCCTCCAGGCCTAACCTCCCACCTATCATAACCACCACCGGCGGCAGAGGATTTCACCGGCGAAGAAATTCCGGCAGACTTAGTCTTCATTCTGCTAATATTATCTTTGTTCATGGTTGTATACATTCAATTCTTGTTATATAGATCACACAATATGGTCAATGCAATGTATGAAAAAGACTGAAAAAGTTGATGACCATGAATTTAACTACTTGTCTGCTAAGCTAAGAACAAACCCATGTATGAAGAAAGAACAAATTCTGACCCACAATGTCAGACTAACAACCACAATATGGTCTGAATGTATACATACAAATCCCTATAAATGATGAACAACCACAATAAAATATTTTGAGTCAGTTCAAAACATTTTAAGGGATTTCAAGGGAAGTTTCATTAAAGGATTATGATAATGATACTTACAGAATCTATTTATATATAAATATGTATATGGAGAGACACAGAGAAAGCGTCAGGAAGAAGAATGGCAAGATAGGGGTTGTTGAGAGAGAACAAACAAAAGGTACCTATACACACTATAATAATATAAGAGCCTGTTTGGTAACAATTAAAATCCAATTAAAATTGAAAATATGGTCGTTATAGGATCCCAACCGTCTAATAAAAGTCAACAATAACTACTAATTTTTCAATTTTAATCCGATTTTAATCTCTACCAAACAGGCTCTAAATGTTATTATGGTCTGAAAGAACAAATCCTCGATGATCTCATAATTTTCCCTCTAATAGTCTGAAAGAACAAACATCTTCAGTTCAAATCCCATTGGTACTGATATTTCCTCTAACAACAAAAGGTCTCGAGTTTTTAGAAGATATGATAGGTAAATAGACATCAAAATGAAAGGACATATGAGAAGACTTGTCTTCGCCATAACAATGGATAAATTAGAACAACGAAAATGGATTCACGGAATGGTCCATGAATCAATTGAAAATAATACTAATTTTTTATTGTTGTTGTAATGTGTACTTAATTAATATGATGAGTTTTGTCGGGTGTACAATATTAGTGACACGTTAAAAATATTGACATAATGAGGGAAACAAACTACAAGAGAGTTTGATTTTTTATTTTTATTTTTTTTCACGTTTAAATAGGTTAAAATGAAGGGAGGCTAAGAATATTGTTTATGCTTTTGATTTTTTGTTTATTTTAGTCCATAATATAATCTATGACCTTTCGTGTACTTAAGAATATGGACAAATCTATTTGTACCAAACATGTTACCCACACTTGTCAATTCGGTCAAAAATTATGTAACTTGTTAGGTACACATAGCATAACCAAATATAAATGTTCAGGCGCCCTTCCAATAGGGGATCGCCACTTGTCAATTCGATCAAAAATTATGTAACTTGTTAGGTACACATAACATAATCAAATATAAATGCAATGATTGTCTATATAATTCCCATCTTATCCATTTATTGAGGAATAATTTCAAAAGCAAAAAGACAAGTAACAACCCACTCGAAAAAGGTTCAAAGAAAAAAAAAAGTTACTAGAATCCCATGCCCAGTTAGGTGATAACTGATAATAATTAAAAATTTCTTGAGTTGTCTGCCTTCTCAAGGGTTAATAAAATATACATGTAATGGTGATTTTGTCAAACAAATTTCTGACCTCATAGGTAAGTACACACTAACAGACGGATATCATTGATAATTTGGCAGCAACCTTCAACTTAGTTATCTTAATATACACTATTCGCTTGTATGATGGTCTATACAATATTGAATAGTATTAAAGAAAAAATTAAATTAAAATTTTGTTGTTCTACCGTTCAAGTCAATCTCGACGTCTTTTTGCAAATGTTATTTTTGAACTACGATCCAAGAAGACAATACGTGAAGTAGCATTCCGTTGAAAAACTCATGAATACTTTCTTCCTAGTACGATCTCTAATTTAATCCATAATTTCTTGTACAATCTAATCCGGTTTTACCAAACGTAATCTTCTTGTACGAATTTTTCTCTAATATCTCGTTCAATAAGGTTAAGTGTATAGTATTAAAAACAAAAAAGTAGGAAAAAACATTATTCATAACATTATTCATAGTACAATTCAATCTCGTCTAATCTTATATACTAACGTGCCATAAGAGAGTTTCGATTAGAACAAAAGAGGCCAATTGAAAGTAATGGGGTTCTCTGAAAGAAGAAGGCAGGCTTGCCAGAATGCTTCCAGTCATAAGCTGGACAAATTATAAGTTAGTTACTGGTCAGTCCAAATTGCCAGAGAGACATTGATGTCAACTCCCTCCAAGCAAACATCCCAAGTGAACTGCTTTGTTTAGTAGCCTTCTTTTGTACAAATATACAAATGCATGTGTCTCCCCCTTTGAATTGATGTCTTTCTTGGATGCTCTCATCACTTGAACAACCTATTCAATTATTCAAATGAACAACATTAACTGCCCTATCAAGTTATTTAGGATCATCATCCCATGCCTAATCAAAGGGTTGTAGGAGTTTTTTTTTTCGATAATGATGGAGTTTTTGGTTTTCTTTTCGCTTCAATTGTCGTGCTAGATAGGATTATGTGAACCAAAATCAGAACATGGTTCTTTTTTAATAACAATACGTTTCTCATTTTAGCTCTCATTAACATTTTTAAATAAGATCATTGGCGCGATAATCATGCCCTAACTTTTTCATGATGATATGTGTTAAATAGTGAAGGACATGTATCGTTTTGAGTGGTAAATCGTCAAGATGGGTAGGGCTGAAGCCACTTCTCGAAAGCACTCAAGGAAAAATTTGTAGTCACATAAATCTTGTCATCAAATAATAACCCGTTTCTCTCACTCCAGCATGTTCATACACAATTGCCCCAACTAATGATACATATTGGGATCAATGCCAATTTATCAATGGAATGCGAAAAACTTGTCTTTGTGGATAACAACCCATCTCTTGTTTTCATCCGAAACGTTTCAAATAAGCTCATTTGGCGCGAATAAGTGCCCCAACTTTTTCATGATGAAATATGTTGTTTAGTAAATCATCAAGATAGGTGGGGTTTGAGGCCAGTTCATCAATGGATCATTCTTGGAGAAAACTACACAATAATAGGAGTCTCAGACCTTGAGGCACATGGATTGAGTAGTGTAAGTCAGCAAACAAACGTAGGAGTGGTCCATAGATACCCTTCTGGTTTGGCTGCAAAGACAGCTATCCAGCTGCCTTCATCAAGACAAACAACATCATCCATTCATTCATTTCTACACACTTTTTCTTTCTTGGTAGGGTTTCTTATACTTATGGCTACTGTGCTTTCATTTTGGCAGCCATGATCTCTTGCCTACAGTGGAGTTCTGTTGCCACATCAGTAGTGGAAACATATTATCTTGTCCACTGGGGCATGAGATCAATTTCATACATATTACTTCACTTTAATTCCTAAATTTTGGAATAGATTTAAATAATACGCCGGAAATTTGCCAAATAAAACTCATCCCCTAATAATTATATCACCAGGCCTCAATGGCAAGAATTCTCAAACCACTTGGATAGTTTAATGTGCTCATCGGTCTTTTATTCAAAGATGTGGGGTTGTCAAATGAACATTAACATGACAGGGTGGTAAGAATTCTCAACCACTTGAATAGTTTAATCATTAATGTGCTCATCGGTCTCTTATTCAAAGATGTGGGGTTGTCAAATGAACATTAACATGACATACTCCTTATGTTCGAACCAGGATTCGAAATCACACGTCGAGGATAGATGGAGTGATTAGAGTGAGATCTAATATAACCAGATTCACTCATATTATCCGAGAGGTCCAAGGAGGAATACCATGGTTCCTGTCTTTGTGAGAATCCATACATTCCTTAACCGCATATGGACAACTACCTTTAACGTATTCGAAGGGATAACGTTGTTAGAGGGACATTTTTAAATAGAGCACAATTTTAAAGGTGTTTTATTATTATTATTATTTATTTTGGAATGAAATTTACACGATAATAAGAACTAGACTAGGTGCATCCGGTTAAAGTTGTGAAATTTTATGTTTTACTTTTTTACTATGAAATTAAAGCATGATAAAGATTTATTGTGCAATAATGCAAGTAATTGATTATTTACATTTCACTTTTTTTTTTTTTTTTTTATTTATAACCGTGAATGTCCAGGCCAGCTTGCGCGCACCTCGACTAATTCCACGGGGTCCTGAAGTTTACGATCGGGTACTCACCTCAGTAGCCCTGAGGGGACTCGAACTGGTGACTATTAGGAAGCAAGACCTAATCAATTGAGAAGCAAACTCAAGGCGTAACCAATTGAGCAACCTCTCAAGGTAACATTTCATTAATATTGAATATTCTGTCTAAATTCTTGTACCAATTGTGATACACTTCCAGACTCTTCTGTTTTCTCCGTGGTTCCACATCAGATATCAAGCTTACCACACGATTGGTAGGCTCGACTGGACAATACTATTAACACTGCATGTTCGTGTTCGTGTCTTTAAGAACTCAGAACTTGAAGAAGATAACAGTTATTCTCAATCTCTAATAGTTAAAACAGTCTGATTCTGCCTTTTAACAGAATCAACATACGATAACCCTATTTTTGACACTGTGTGCATCCAGATAATCATACGGATACACTAACGGTTGTCAAGTTTTTCGACTCCGTAAAATTGAACAAAGTCGAAGTTCATACTACATTCAAAGATGGAAGGGAAATAACAATTTTGTTGCCAACTTAAATTTTACAAACTACAAAGAAACGAAGAAATGTAGCAGCAATCAGCACTTCGTCATATTAAGAATGGCAACCCAGCTCTCAAAAATAAATATCAAAGGCGTAATTTCTACCTTACTGCTCTTTCCGAGCTTTAGCTCTTGAGGGCCTAGCTGGCTTAATGATTTTGCCGAGCAGAATCAATGCTATTGGAATAATGGTTCCAACATAGTATACACTCCCATATGCAGCTAGGGTTTCATGCAGGCTTAATACCTATGAGCAGAATAGCATTATGAATTTTCAGCTTAACAGTGGAGATAAGCATCTAATGCAAACGAGAATAAATGAATGTAAACGACAGGACTAACCATGAAACCCACGCAGGAGTAGTTAAGAACCAAAAGCGTGTAAGCAAAGTTCAAGAATACAAATATCTTCTTAAATAGATTTGATTGGGTGGCTTGCTGCCATCTGTAAAGAACTGTTCATAGACCAAAACAAATAAGAAGGAAGGCAATTATAACTAACCATATCATTAAACGTATTTGTAATTGTTACCTCTCGAACCAGAAATCATTACAGCAGACTGAACAAAGAATATGATGTAGCCAGGATACAATCCCTGTGATGTTATGAAATAATTTGATTCAGCGATTAGACGGTTAATTTGGATTGGAATAGCTGTAGAAATCAGCAAGGAAAAGGAAAAGTGCTGTTGAAAAGACAGGTGCAATTTAGGCAACAAAAATATGTAAGTACTCAAGTGTGTCCCTGTGCATATGCTCTCA
Organism: Fraxinus sp. D2006-0159; assembly: GCA_903798375.1. Classification (NCBI taxonomy): domain Eukaryota; kingdom Viridiplantae; phylum Streptophyta; class Magnoliopsida; order Lamiales; family Oleaceae; genus Fraxinus; species Fraxinus sp. D2006-0159. The sequence goes on along the minus strand of CAIGRQ010022451.1, from coordinate 4,213 downwards.
GATATACACTTGTAATCCAATGACAAATATATTTACATGAAATATGAGCCATGATATAACTAGAAAAGGAGTAACATAGAGATTGGCATGCTTAAAGGGATGAATGTGAGAGTATAATATATTACCTTCTTTAATCTCTGATAATTGAGTCAAAATGGGGATTACGAATAGAAAGATTACAAGCATAATGTGAAATAACCAAGAAGTTTTGAACGCTGAAACAGAAAAGACTGCAAATGAATGGGCTAATATCAAGGATAAACAACGGCAGGGTCATATATACATGATTCGCAAGCCCGTGCACAAGAGAGCTTTTCATGGCAAATCAATGAATGCTAATTTATCTTTCTGCTTTAATTTTTAATACTATGTCAATAAAATTTTTAGAATTTTTAATTCTCAAAAAAAAAAAGATATTATTATGAGAATAATTTAATTGTTGGCTGACTTGCAGAAGAATTACGTGCCAACTAGAATTAACAAAAATAGTACATAGAAAAAACAAAACACATTTAATATATTGTCGAAGTACAGCATTGTTTAACTTTCAGGACAGAAGGCTAGAATTTATACTTACATGCCAAACTGCACTGACGGTTTGGGTAGCTAGCAACTGGAAGAACCCTGGTTTCTTACCCTTCTGAATGAGCCTCTCATAGACATCTAAATGAAATGAGATTAATTAGATAAGAAATAGAATTCATAATATAAATAATCAATTGTGATCGGTACAGATTAGGTAACTCCTAGACAAGTAATATTCCTATCATTAAGGGATGCTAAAACCCCCACTAATTGCATAGAGTTTTGCAAGCCTACCATTGGACATCACACAACTATTTACAACATTTACTAAGAAAACCGTCATAACAATTAGGCATCTCAAGTATGCATTTTCTTTTCACAAATAAAAGGCAAGAAGAAAGGGGACGAGCTAGGAGAGTTACACCAGAACAATAAAACTCTAGCTTGTGGGGTCCTTAATCAAAAGATGTCTGTTAAAGAGATTATTGTTGTTGATATTTTTGAGTCCATCATTATGCATTTTTAGAGATTGAGGAGATAAGTCATTGTTAACTCCACAGCAACTCACGAGTATATATTGTTAAAGGACCCACTGTTTCATGATTGTAAGCCCAAAAATTAACTTGACCTGACAATGAATCAGATCTACAAGACACTCTTCCAGACATGATATTTAATTCAAGTGCATGTTGATGTATTTGAGCAATTTTTATGTGTTTGATCCAGATTTCTTTATCAGCAGGGTTTGAAGAACAGATGTAGATCAGCGTGTATCCAAATTTAATTAATACACTACAGCGTAAAAGATAAATTAGATAAATATAGGCACGTGTGTACATGGAAGTGAACACGTGTATTAATATTCTAATACAACATCTACCATAGATCATTTCTTAAGATATTTAGGTATGACCATTTCTATTTTTCCTATAAGTAGGTTCTTTCTGCAGAAAGCTCTATCTATTCTGGTGCAGTACAATTTCTAGCATAGCATTTGATTCAGAGATAAAATATGTCCGTCGTCAATGAGCTTATAGGTTACCTTTACAAACACAGTTAGTCAAAAGAACATGAAATTCTAGAGGAAACATAAACTCACAGTGTCTAAGCCAGGTGCTGACTTGAATGTTCCATACAAGTGGTAACTGAACGGAACTCTTGGCCAGCTCAACACCTAATATATCAACATTCTTTGCACGGTCCCATCGTGGTTTGGGTGGATTAGAATCTGTCCAGCCACTAAATCCCAGGCCAGAAATAATAATAGAAGCTTCTGAGATTGACCAGATGAAATAATATTTCCAACGAGCAGTAAAGCCAGACATATACTGGTAACTCAGACGTTTCCAGAACCCCCACTCTTGATACACTGGTTCTGTAAACCGGGAAAGTGGATAGTGTGGTACAAGGTACAGATACAAGCCCATACAGAAAGCAGCTTGGAGAACAGCCCTGAAAGTTGGCCAATAGGGAGAGGGGGGCGAACCCTCTTCTGTAGGTTTCCAATTCTGCAGAAAATAATATTCGAGCAGCCTCTACTTAATGGAAACGATAAAAACAAGGGCAGAAGCATAATACAAGAACATAAATAACATACCCCTTTCCTCTCAGTCCATTCAAGATAATCTTTCATTTCATACACTGGACCAGCAAAGTGACTTCCACAACAGAGACAATAACCTAAATACTCAATTAGTGATGGCAACTTGAGCAAGCGGTTTTTCTTTTGGGCATCCCGTAGATCTTCCTCTTTCAGTAATCCATCATTATAATTAATGACACATGAAATGATTTTCAGAGTTATCACCATCAGTGCTCCTGTGAGTTGAGAAAATCAAAATCATGAAACAATTGCTGGTTCAATAAAGTAAAGGAGATTTTCACTCAATAAATTCGACCATGATCGGTGAAAGCAAACAAAATGGAATTTTAACATTGTTCTTTTGATAATAACATGCTGACAAGTCAACAAATCTTTAAGCTATTCAAGACTTATAAAATATATATATTAGTTACATATTTTCTGACAAAATCAGAGTTATCCAAGCTAGATGTATTGCATTTTAAATATCCAAGTTGCTCATTAGACAAATACCATAATGGACATGCAGGATCGCCAAATAACAAAAAACCATGCAATCTCAATTTAATCAGTTTCAAAATATTGATTTTGGAGAATTCAATCACAAGAAGGCGTTCTAAATATTTTCAACGCATGAACACAATTTATCACAAAAAGGTGAGTCAATAAAGAAAATGCGGATAAATTAATATTTACAGTAGTGTCAGGCACAGAAGAGTATTATAATGTTGCAGCGCTGCTGTAAAAAATGAGATGCCTACTCATAGACAATGGACATCGAGCTTCTGAGGCTTCTTAAATACCTTATCTTCAATTCTTGTTTTGTTCATGACAAGAATACTAAATATAGCAAAAAGGTAAATCCACCGTCTCCAATAACAAAAAGAGGCCTAGTCTACACTTGTGAATAGTTGAATCCATCATATCTAACACAAGAAGTATTGTCTGAACTTCTAGAAACTATTAAAAGAAAATTAAGTAACATATGTGCTCTTCTGCCATTATTATTTAAGGTCTAAAGAACAAAGGATAGGAGGAAGACATTTGTGCATCATATACATATAAATACATATATATATAGAGGCAGCAGCCCTTAATTTTAATTTTGCATATCTATGAGGAACAAAAATTGGACTGGACTAGCCTAGTGCAGACCCATGCAAGTAGTACATATGTACATTAGTATCAGCTTAGATAGGGATTTCGAACCCTATGAAAGGCAGGGAAAATGCCAATTCTTCCAGAATCCTTTATCAAATTACTTGTAAATAATATGTGGCTGCATACATATTTTAGAGAACTAATGCTTAAATCTCTCTTCTTGGTGTATCACCATGGCTTAAAAGAATAATCCACAACAATAAATAAGTGTCATTGAATAATGATAAAATACTTGCACAATCAAACAAAGAAAGTGACTCAGATGGTGCTAACCTGTAGCATCAATTCCTCCTTCCTTCCATGCATCGCCACTCATGTAGTATACATGGCTGCATGTGTATTCCAAAAGTAAACAATTCAGAATTTAGTTTTAAATGGCATAGACTTCAGATACATCATCGTGTAGAAATAGTCTCCTATATATGATACGTCCACAGTTAATAAAACAAAGGCATTGACCATATAAAATAAACATATCAAAAATTCATGAAAAATGTCTCTCCGCAAATTAAAATGTTTGTTACCAACAAAACCAAATCCCAAAAAACATGATAAACCACGTGCAGAGTTGAATGAAAGCTGGATGATTTTTTCAGTTACCCCAAATTCATAAAATTGTGAGAAATCTGTAGCACGGCAAAAGGTAAAGGATCCAATTTTCACTTATTGCATACTATCCTATTATCTCCAAAATGAGTGATTACGAACAATTATGTAATTTCAGTCTGATGGTTCTGTACATCAAATATATAGGCTATAACTTGGAGCATCTAGGCAGACTAATATAATCCAATGCCAAGTAAAATTTGTTAAAAAAAATTTCTTTAAGGATTTTTGTTGGACGTTAATAGTAGATTGCATCCTTAATTGATGAGTTGTTGAATTGGAAGATCATCTATTACATGAGGTAATAAATGTTGTGAAATATTTATGAATTCTCTTGAA
>CAIGRQ010022447.1:0-11464 GCA_903798375.1 Fraxinus sp. D2006-0159 | reverse complement strand
TGCACGTTGCTTAAACCTAATAAATTCTAAAAGTATGTATGAAGTTCCTATAAATCTATTAAGTAGAACTTGTCTAGTAAAAAATTGAAATTATGAAAAATATTATAATTTTGATGAATATTAACGCCAAATTTCAGACTTTTGACGGGAGGGAAGGTGGGGTGGGGGTGTGATTTCAAAATTTTAAATTTTTTTCCTATTTTTTTTTTACTCTTTTGTTTTGTTATTCGGTTTGAAATCAAACTAAATTTACAATGGTCTTTTTAATTAAAATTTGTCTTTTTGATGGTCAAACTAATGGCTTCTATCCCAAAGGGACTTCAGGCACAAATATTTGAAACTCCAGGTGCTAGAAATCAAAGGTTCGGGATCCATCATCAACCTTCAAAGTTACGGGACTCGAATTGCAATTCACCCTTTTTTTATTTATATTTTTGTCATTATTTAGTGAATAAATTAATTATGCCCCATTTACTATGTTAATAGTGAAGATAAGTTAACTGTATTGGGCTAATTGACTAGTGCCAATGAAATGTTCTCAAATTGATTTCTTTTTGTAGAGATCACCATATGCCAAACTCGAACTATATGGTTCTGTAACATTAATTATTATAATTTATTGTTTCATAGCAAGTTGGCCATCAATTTTGTAATGTGTTTAAATATTTACTAAATCGCCTCATGACCTCCATGGAAAAATGTTCTACTGCAAATTTCTAGAGACTTGCTTAAGTTGAAAAATAAACATATACCTTCATAAAATTAGATACATGGATTGAGGTGTGGTCTATAGCCACCCCAAAGTTTAGGCCTAAACATTATTTTCTTCTTTACAACAAAAACTGGCCCTTTTTTTTCCTACTTCATAAAGTAGGCTAAAAATTTATTTAGCCCACCCCAAAAATGCACATTTGCTTAATTTTAATCTTTAGCACTCTAACATTGAGTTCTAGATCGCCCCCGATTGGGCATGTGAGAGCAGGTGATAATTTGACGGAGATTGTGACGGTTTCTGTCATCGAGCCCCTATTTGTTTCCATTACTTTCAACAATAAAATGAGTAATTTGACCCCTTTTTTTAAAAAAAATTGTGGGGCCCACTCACTCACAAAATGATCAACTATTGAGGCTAGCGACATTTCCAACGGTAAGAATTCTCATTTTTTGGGGTAAAAGTAGTGAAAACAAAAATGGACCGATGATTATTTATACAACTATAATGATATGAGCACTAACTTGCTTTTAGCTTACCTACTAAATATTTGATAAATAGTTTAATAAAAGTAACAGAATTTACAGTCGTAATAATTATTCCCTCCGTCCCAAAAAGATAGTCATGTATACTATTTTTGTCCGTCCCAAAAAGATAGTCATATTTTCATTTTAAACATGTATTAAATTTTTCATTTCCACATATACCCTTATTTAATACATCTTGGTATAATAGATACCAACTACCTAGATAAAGGATAAAGGGTATAGATGAAAAAATATAGTAAAATCTAATACTCTAACTATACTAACTACCATTTCTTAATCTGNTCTATACCCTTTATCCCTTATCTAGGTAGTTGGTGTCTATTATACCAAGATGTATTAAATAAGGGTATATGTGGAAATGAAAAATTTAATACATGTTTAAAATGGAAACATGACTATCTTTTTGGGACGGACAAAAATAATATACAAAACTATCTTTTTGGGACGGAGGGAGTATTCATCTTTCTTCATCTTTAACAAATAGTGCCAAATAATGCCAAGAAAAGCCGATGTGTATGAGGCAACTCGTGGGGAAAGCCATTCATGGATCAGATGCAGTATTAATTAATTATAACCATGAAAATACTTAGCTATGTGCTTACGTGGGATCTCATTTTCTATTTTTATTATAAAAATTTAAAAAAAAGGGAGCCAATAAGAGTTTTGGATTTATAAGCTCCAAAATATTCCAAATGCCACCACCCCCACCGCCCATGTACGCGCACACAGACCCACAAACCATTTTATAGTTATCCCAATCTACTCCATTTTATGTAAATTACAAGGATTTATATATGGAAATTTCTTTAGTTCACACTAGTTGCGAGTGGATCGTTCGTTTTCTTATCCATGACAACATTGAAATATTGGTCTTTGCACTAACTCAGTGTTAACAATAAGTTGTGTCGTGGATATCCTTTTGAAGATATGTAGCACGTCATTGTCAATAGGAAAAGATATGCAATTATCCATATCGTTTTAACAAATGAATATACAATTCACGATTGTAAATAGGAATTGGTTTAATAAATTGAAGCATATAATTTAATCTTTACTGGATATACTCCACCAAAGACGGTGTATACAGTTTTTTTTATAAGTATAAACAACAAATGACACCAATACGGGAGAAGGGATTGATTAACACAAAATAAATGAATTCTTACAACTTAAACTTTCGGTTCAACAAGAATTATTGAAAAATTAAATAACACTAAAATCCCTTTTTTATTGGAATAACATATTGTTAACGATTAGCTAATTAATAGGAATCCTTCTTAACAATTGTCTTATTATGGAAAGAAGCAAGTTTTGAATAAAAAGAAGCCCAACATCTCACACAAAACTCACTAAACCTAGACCTAGGATTAAGCCAAATGTACAAAGGCTAGTTCGCAGACCTCTTATCGATTCTCACATGAGGTGGGTCTCAAACCTAATGTAGAAATGATAACCTACACATATAACCACATATAAGAGATTTTATTGTACACGGGGATGGCAACGGAGCGGGTATGAGAAGTGTGGGTCATTCCCACCCGTCTCGTCGAATATTTTTTGTTACCTTATTCCATTCTCATACCCGGTTAAAGCGAGATGGGAAGAGTTCGGGGCGGGGCGGGTCACTTGCCCCATTTATCGCCCCATTAGTTTTTTTTTCTTTTTATTTTTTATTTATTGTATTTATTTTTTATGTTTTTAGTTAGTAAATATTATTACCTTTTTACTAAATTGTTAAAAACAACTTATGTTTAATTTAAAAATGATGATAAATTTATTATTTTTGTTCGATAAAAAACTTAAATTTGAAATTAACTTTAAACGAAACGGGATGGGCCCCGACTCGTACCCGTTTCGGGGTAATGATTATCGTCTCGTCCCCATCCCGTTTATCCGTTTAGGCAGATAATCCTCGTCTCATTCGGAACGGGACCCACGAGTATCGAGTTGGACGAGTTTTTTTATCATCTGTAATTGTACCCCACATTTTTGTTTTAAATAAAAATATGGCGCCGCCAAGGCATGATGGATTGTGGACAAGGATTAGTATCAGCATAATCTTGAAATCAGAGGGATATTATGGAAATCCTAGCACTACTTTTCCTACAACATAAAAAGTCAAATCCAATTATGCTTTTAAGGATTGTATTATCAACTTTCGGATTAAACTTGTCTTTTAGATCAATAGAAAAATGAAAGTGAAAAGGGCCAAAGCTCCGACGCATAAAAAATTCGACAAGCCGTCAGACCAATGTAAACATCTGTAATAGGATTGTTGAGGGTGCTGGAAATCTAGATCAATTTTGGGATTTGATCCTCCAACATCATCTTTAGTTAAGTAGAAAAATAAAAATACGTAACAATAACAATGAAAAGAACATAAAGATTGTACCTGAAAAATTCAAAAATGGGAGGGAATCACGAGACATAAGTAATAATGACCAAACACAAGAAGACTCACACCATGACTGGCAAATTAGAACCAATTCAAGAAAATAAGATGAAAATATTCTCGTCTTTAGCTCTCTTGCTCCCATTTCTTTAACGTTTCCATTCAACTTCTGTTCAATGTGGTACAAAAGTTACATTATAATTGATTTCGGTTTGGAACTAAAATATAAAATAGGTCTATCAATTCCTCCCTATTAGCAGAAAAGTCTTCGTAAAAGGTCTATAGATGGAGCCTAATTATTGTCACTCCACGGAGTCAACAAACGGATTGATCTCGGCATGAGATCACAGTAGGGGTTGGGAGGGGGGTAAAAAGCCTTGCACCACACCTTCAAACAAAATTTCATCAAAAATAGTTTAGGAATTTGTCCATGTAAATTTCGTCTTAAGAATTTATATTATTGTAAAACTCGATTTTGCCCTAATTTGTCGTATAAATAAGAAGTTATTATTAGGCTTTTGTATTATCATCATAAAAGAAAGAAAGAGATTTTAGAAAAAATATGTTATGAGACTTTTTCTTGCAAACTTCTTTTTTTCATTATACTGAATTACTATAGCGGGGAATATGACGTAGTTTCACATTGAAACAAACCTCTATAAGGTTTGTACTTTTTTATTAATTGATTGCTCTCGATATAATAGAATTAGGATTTCTAATATATCAACATGATCCTCACAACTCTTGGTCATATTATCACTTGAGAAAATTCACTAAATATTTTTTCCTTTCACAACCAAGACTCTCAATGTAGAAAATTATCATACTCCACAATATCGAGTACACACTTACAAGGAACAAAATTTTATGAATTTCATTTCATCTTACTTCAAACAAATTACGTTGAAAATTAATGTGCAACCCTAATGTTTAGCTTTCTTGAGATTTCTTGAGCCATCAAAACATCTTCCACCACATCTATGATTAACTCCAAACAAATACTCGTGTCAACTTATGGAACCTCTATCAGCAACATAGAAGCGATGGCTAGTGATATGCCATGAGGATTAATATATCGTTCTCATATGACATCTTTACTCTCGTGATTGTATATCCATTTACTAGCCTTGAGCAATTTTTGTTTTTTTTTTTCCCTCAAGACATATTGTTCACACCTCACACATACAAACTACTTTGCTCTCTATAAAGTTACTCTTCTTTCAGTTAACAAGTAGCCGTCGTTTCATTAAGGATCCCACCGAAAATGCTTAGGTAGCGCGAGATTTTCTAGATCCATCCATTAGCAAATACAATCAATATATATATCTCAAGATTTCATGTATAAATCTCTTTTGCCGAAAGCATTCCATGTACATTTGCACAAACTCAATTACTCATTAGCCAGATAAAGACGAATCATACTTGGAAGTCTCAAAGTCACAGTTTCAGTCCTTGTGCTCATACTATATAACCAAATTAAACTACCATAGATTAATTAGTGTTGCTAGTGTTAGGTTTTAAAGTTGTTTGCAATCTTTTAACAAAACTATGTGTTGAGTAGTAATTTAGAAGTCCTAGGGTTCAAGTATGGAATAAATGAATAAAAGTTGGCGCATTTTCGCTAGCCTTTTACCCAACTGATGCTCGAGCGATAAAAATAGAAGCTGCTTTACCCGCTTGTTGCCGAACTTCGCTTGAGCAACAGTATATTTATAGAAAACCTAATTCGCGTTTTTCAAGGTTTTGTCCAGCCCATACTACCCAAAACCTCTTCACTATATATATAGACGCCACCATTCGAAAAAAAAAACCACATGTTGAACATTGAGAGAAACAATGTTTTGCATTCTCCATATCATCCCACATCATTATAGAGTTCAACCATCATTCTGATTTGATCATTACTTTGAAAAACATCAATCTCACATAAACCAAGCATCAAACAACTTGCTTCCACAACATTTGTCAGTATTCTGAAGATCAAGAAAGGTGACCAGAGTTTCTGATTGTTGGAGAACGAGGAGTTCTCATTAATCCACGGGAGATAGACAAATTCAAAAGGTCGAGAGTTGTTGCAGGAGCGCGCAATCCAGGAGAATTTTGGTGATTACAATAGAGTTGACAATACTGTAAGTTGATTCGTTTATAATGGATTGTTATTGGTTTGGACCCGGAGTTTTTACCCAATTACGAGGTTTCTCCGTTATCATATTTTGTGTTATTTACTGTTTTCTATATAATTGCGGCATTCAAACCATAGGAAAATTTAATTGATTGACTAACCATCTAAAAACAATTAAAAGTGACTTGTTGCTTGTTAATTGTTAACTTTAATTTCACATAAACACATATTCACTCCCCTCTAAATATTAGTTGGATCGAACCTAATTATTTCAGCTAGCATACTGATTTTTGTTAGCATCTATGCTGGAAATAGGGATTGGTATCCGTTTCAAAGCTACCAAAAAATCTTGACTTACACTAGTCGCAATCTAAAATTAATTCTCCGGTCAAATATTTCATTGTATAACTTAACTCATGATATTTGTGCTCGGCACTCCGAGCTTAGCAAAGATATATGTGGGTAGTGCGTACTATGTAAGTTTTTCACGTAAGATTTAAAGAGTCATAATGGTCTTATTTAAAACCGAACCTCCTTAATTAGAACATCTCTAAGCCAACTGTATGTAAACTGTTCAGAATTTACTTAATCATGCATAGCAAGAAATAAAAATACTCTCAATTCTCACCAACGATTTGCTTTGTGTTTAGATAGAAATTGTGATAGGAATTATATCTTTGTTAAATTCTGTAAACTCCTTTGCTTATCTTGAATACGAACAATCACGATCTACAATTCATAACCGTACAATTTTCAAGCCTCTAATAAAAATTCACACAGGGAACAAGAATAAGAAAATTATGATTTTTCTTTTTTTGTGCTAGTAAGATAATGAATTGTGATGTATTATGATTTTTCAAACCCTAACAGCCTATTAATAAACGTTCAAGTGGGTTTGGACCATCTCTTAAACTTAACATGGCCTAATATTTAATTAATCCAATTAATTAAATTTAGTCTATGAATTGGTATTTCTCATTCTTCTAGTTAGGGGTGGGCAACGGGTCGAGTCAGGTCGGGCGGATTTTCCCCCCTACCCGGCCCGTTAGTTTATTAGGAACTGACCCGACCCGAGTCGGTTTGGGTTGGGTCTTAGTTATTCTTATTTTTCTTTTGTCAAGAAATGGAATTAATTCACACATTTGTAAACCTGGTGTCACCTCCATTTACGTTCTTTACTCTTCTGCTTTTCTTGCCACCATTCCAAATCTTTAAGTTCTTTCCAAAGTACATAAGGAACAACAACTAAATCTGGGTTAATACAAGAATGTGAAACAACACTTTCTTATTGCAATGCAGAAGCTATAAAGGGAGAATCAAGAATTTGTTCCACCGTCTTACAAAAATTGGGTGTTCAAAACAAAAAGAGAAAAAAATATTACAATAATAGCTTCGAATTCTCCTCAGGCAAGAGCAACAATGAAATGAGAGAAAAAAAATTAGAAACGAATAAGTACACAAATTCCACTAAATCGCCTTCAATGTGAGGGTTATATCCACTCGTTTCTGCAATGTGAAGCACAAGCGATTTCACGACTTTGACGAATAGGGGATATTGTCTCAGCTACGTGGATTCAAAGGAGAAGGCTACAACGATTTCACAGTTTTTTGAAGAAGCTGGGGAGGGGATAGGGTTTTTAATGGGTTGAATTGGTTTAAATGGGTTTAAATCTGAACCAACCGACCTGAATAATTTTATACCAATTTGAAACCCGATCCAACCCATTTTTATTTTAAACCGACCCAACCTGACCTGATGCGGGTTGGGTTGGGTCGATTTTGCGATTGTTGGTTAATGGGCCCAGGCCTATTTCTAGTTCTCCTTTTATGAGTGACTCAGTAGGTTCTCGATCACGATATCTAACGACGTGAATTATTATTTTGATACAATCAAAATTGATAAATTAAAATATCCCTTTTAAATTTATCACCAGTTCACATCAATCGTCCCAAATTGACATATAGCAATATGTCAGGGCAATATATATGACGAAAATGTCACGTAGAGAGACAAAATCAAATTTGTTCATTTATTGTGAAATTGCAATCTTTTCGTCAATATGATCCGATCAATTACGAGATATGGAAATAAGATTCTCAATTATCGATCATATATTTCATCTACTATTAAGTCAATGTAAATTGAAAACTCTTTTTAGACTTATAGGTATACCTTGGCTAAGGATTTTAATATCAATTTAACTAAATGAAATGTAAATCATAATCTTTTACTATCTATGAGTGACAATCTGCTATTAATCATTCATAACCTTCATATGATTCTTGATATATTCGAACGATGTATTATAAGTGATCCTTTGTAAAGTAACATCCAATATCCCCAAAGTATGTCCATCCTCATACAGGGCACTATAATGATCCCAAGTTGAATTACCAATGTCACTACCGAATGTTAAATATTAACTACCGACATTCAGATAGTTACCCATGTGGAATTTCTCCAGCGAGTTTTTAATATTTTATTCTATAACAAAACATCTACATATTCATTTAAGTGTCACCATACTTTAGCTCGTGAGATCAGCTACTTACTTCACAAGTAAGTAATGCTACACATGATGGTCTATTCGTAATAACAATACCCGTATCTCATTATTACTTACGATCATAAATGATTTAAAATTCAATCGTATGTAATTCGTTTCTCACAATCACAACTCCTTGTGATTAGAATTACCAAAATTTGAATTTACAAATTCTATATTTAATCTATTACAATATTAATTCAATTAAATACTAAATCTGCCATAAATGAAATGTATCAATTATATATTAAACGTATTTATGTCCAAAGTTGATTAGAACTATGGCATAATACTTACATAGTACTCCACCAAACTCCAATGATGTCACCCAAAGGCTAAAGCTTTCCTCACAATTATTAGGAACCTGAGCCAATTTACAGATTCACCACTCTAGAATGTTGGGGTAGATCTAAAAATCGACATAGGTTCCTATTAAATGAGTATCAATAATTTGGCTGACAGTTCATTTAGTCTATTCCTGTTTAGAGCAATATGAAAAACCTTGGGTTTCTTGTTGGATAGTCATGTCTAAAATACATCGTCCAACACACTAAACCTGCAATCCATGAATCTAGTATTTAGTTTTGTCGAATTTTTATAAAGTAAAAGAACCAAATCTTTGACATAGTTGATGACAATTCTATTGGATATTATACTATTTTCATTGAATTATCCTTAAAGGTTAAGTTGCATTTTTTACCACTTAATTAAGGACACCTTTCTTGACCTTCCAAACAGAAAAAAGATCATCAGTAATTGGTAGCACAGCACGCATCTTTCGTCGTGGAAAGCTTAAAACTTGACCTGTACATTTGGATCATATGTAGATTCTCCACCTCTAAATAAAATAAATCGCAGGTGCAAAGGAACTTAGATTTCCTTTTACTTTTTCTATTTTAAGGGTAGAGGGTCGAATAAATATAAATAATAATCAAAGTGAAATTTACCTATGGCTATGTGCCTGCATGAATTTACATACACTTCAAGATAGTATAGACAGATCACAAGAAGTAACTAAAAAAGGAGATGAAACTTTTAATGAAACTTTTGTTTTGTGTAATGGTTTGATAGTTCAGTTCCTTTTCAAATCAGCATACACCTATCTCCCACCGGATTACAAGAATGAAACTTTAATTCTCTGAAATAGACAATTATCCACGTACGCTTGTTTTTTCTATTTAGTAAATAATAAAATAAATTAAATTAAATTGTCTCCACTATATTCTGTCCGTCTTTTATAAACTTTTTTCCTGTATAAATAGCAAGAGTTAACGTTATTCATGCAATATCTCCAATTGCTCAAACCTAATTCCTTTCTGGTTATATAAATCTGTTGTATATCATTTCATGGCTCATTTTGCAGCTCCAAGATTGATACCATTTTTCTTCATCTTCATTTATGTTTGCTTCTTCGTGTCCGAGGCGCGTGTGCTCCAAAATATTCCAGTCGTTCACCAGAATAATATGAATATCAAACTCTTTCTGAGTAAAATAGGTTTCACTCCCGCTGAATTCGAGCACCATAAAAGGAGGTCACTCGATGCACCTGATAGAGTTGCACCAGGTGGACCAGATGGTCAACATCATTCTCGTCCTATTAACTAAATTGATAAGCTATCTATCTTATTGTGAACTGCATGTACTGTGTGTAAGCAATTTTTAATCCTTAATACCAAGATCTTTAGAATTCCATGATTTTCACATATTAATTTAGTTTATCAAGAAACATACCTTGATCCATGACGATACTTAAATCTGCAAAAGAGAAACTAGTGAAAATGAAAAAACTGTTCTCTCCTTTTCTTACTATATTGAATGAATAGTTTGATGAGTTCCATTCACGTATATAGGTAGAGAGAGGCAGTTTCTTATGTGTCATTAACCACCCACTTTCCATCAAAGTGGGACAGTTATAAAATCGCCACTTCTCAATGGACCAATAGGATTTTATTAAACGTAAGCCACCTTATTAAATAATACTTCACGGGCCACAATTAATTGGTCTAAATTCTAACATTCTCCCACTTGGCCCGTGTACTATTACATCGTTATGTGGTCTATAACATAATGCGCACATGAAAACTAAAATCCTTCATACATTGGTCACTTAATGTATCATCCTTAAGTAAAGACCAACAAGTCATGGCGGTTGTACACCATCATTTCGGCGTAGTTCCTTCCATGTATTACAATATTGGTCCCCACCTAACATGACACGTAATGAGAAGTTCGATAATTACATTACAGTAATGTCTTCGAAAAGACTATCTCTGTCAGCATTCATATAAACCATACATATACATGTATCAACAATTATGACAGAAATAATATTTTGTCAAAAACAATACATAAATGAGCTCAAAGTGTCAATTACATAAATTTCATAATGTCAATGATTATTTTCAATAATACCCATTCTTTTGACATGTTCATTAAATGTCTTCGGTGGCAATCCTTTCGTTAGTGGATCTGCGATCATAAAATTTGTGCTAATGTGCTCGATTGACACCTTTTGTTTTTGAACTTCTTCTTTAACTGCAAAGTACTTCAATTCCATGTGTTTAGCACCTTTAGAGTACTTGTCGTTCTTTGAAAAGAAGACTGTTGCAGAATTATCACAATAAAGTTTCAGCGGTTTAGCAATACTTCGACAATTCCAAACCCTTAAATAAAGTTTCGCAACTAATTTCCTTGAACCGTGGCCCCAAAGCATGCCACAAACCCAGCTTCCATAGTGGATGCAGCAGTGACCGACTGCTTCGCACTTTTCCATGATTTAACCCCTCCAACTAAGAGAAATAGATAGCCAAATGTGGACTTTTTAGTATCCACACATCCAGCAAAGTCTGAATCTGAATATCCAATGACCTCCAAATTATCAGATCTTCTATAAGTGAGCATGTGGTCCTTCATTCCTTGCAAGTATCTTAATACTTTCTTCGCAGCTTTCCAACGATCAAGTCCCGGGTTACTTTGATATCTGCCCAGCATTCCGACAACAAAACTGATGTCTGGTCTTGTGCAAATCTGAGCATACATTAAGCTCCCAACTAGAGATGCATAAGGAATAGCTGTCATTTGTTTGCATTCCAATTCGTTCTTAGGACATTGCATGAGACTAAATTTGTCTCCTTTCTGAATTGG
>CAIGRQ010022442.1:0-10888 GCA_903798375.1 Fraxinus sp. D2006-0159 | reverse complement strand
GGCCCGAGCTTTTGGCTCGAGCCGAGCCGGCTCGGTTTTTTGAATTTTTTTTTTTAAATAAAAATCTTAAATAAGCTGCCTGTGCGTAGGCAGCTTTCCAAAGCTGCCCAATTTTATTATTATTTTTTTTGGCCGGCCCGGGCCTTGGCTCGGTGTAACCAAGCCCGGGCCGGGCCGGGCTTGGCTCAGGGTTTTTACGGGCCAAGCCCGAGCCATCCGAGCCGGCGAGCTTTTTTGCCACCACTATGTACAGGTACTCCAATATATTCAATAACTCAAACTCACTCCCTTACCCCTAATACTTTCTAGTTTTTTTCGTTTTCTGGTTTCAAGCTCCATTTTCAGATCTACAAGCTCCAAAGCTATGAGCTACCAATTTTTTTTTATTTCTAATATTTCCATAAAAATAGAAAACAAATATTATTGTTCTTGTGCCAACGTTGAGACGGTGGTGCCAACGATAGCAGTGGTGACCGACGATTGTGTAGCGGTGGTTTTTGGTTTTAGGTTGAGTGGGCTGGGGAAGGAGGAGATGGGGTACGTGGGTTTTTAATTATTATTATTTTTTTATGAAAGAAATGTGTTCTACCCAAAATGTCTTTGCCTTATTTGGTCGAAATTATAAAAATTTTCATTTTTGGGGTGAATTGAAGGTTTCTGGGGGTCAAACTATCAGAATCATCTGCGAATTTTTTAAAGGATTTGTACTTTGGATGACACAAATGAAAGATTTGAATCAAATCTGCTCCTAAATGAAGGGTTGATACATTGACGGTAATTCTCCCCAGTAGATGATAGAAATAACTATTTATGCCTTATGCAATCAAAATAGGTAATCTTGTGAATGAATGAGTTTCTTGGTATTCGAATTCGGGATATGGAATTTCGGGTCGTATTTAGAAATATGTTTAATTTTCTCAGGAGAGATTATAATAAAGAAGATACGATTAATGATTGTCAGTCTATACATAAATTAGATTAGAGTTGAGGATTCAAATGGGAATTAGTGACGGAGTAGGATTCCTAGCACGCTTCTCTCATACATACTTTTCTAAAACCATCTATATGTGTAAGTAGTTAGAAATTAGTATAATCATTAGTATTTAACATAAAATAATCAATTCATCAATTATAATTTTACATTCATATTTGATCACGAATTGTTACAATTCCAATTAAATCATATTTCTCTTGGGAAAGTACTTTCAACTCACTTAAAGTATTCTTTGTCAACGATCTCATACGCTTGCTAGGTTTCATCGAACAAGGTTTTAGCACCGTTGTCACAAAATTATGCTTTTAATTTGAATTTATTAATTCGTAGTTAGATTTGAAATTTCATTTTTGCTTTTGGTTTATCATCACATTCACTCTTTCTCATGTTCTTTAATCTTTTCAGGTGTCGGCATGGTGATACATAATAAATTTGGAAAATTTCGAGCTCCTACCATTAGATCTTGACATCGAGAGAACTTTCAAATAGTAAAGAAAGGAAAAAAGAGAAGCAATTGAGAGAACAGGAAGGGCAATCAATCAAATTCTAGCCGTTCAACCCGTTGTGGAAGTGGTACATGAAGAAGATACCTTAGTTGAGAATATCTTGATCCCACCCACGGTACACAATCAGTCCAGCATCACATATCCTCCATACGGGCAAGAAAATTTCCAACTCCTACTAGATGTGATGATCAATCTCTTTCAGAATCACAATCAAAATGCCATTTTTTGACAAGTCTAATGAGAATTCACATGAGTATGTATCGCAGTTTCTGGAGTTGTGCAAGACTTTATTTATGAGGGAGTTTAGTGAAACCATTTGAATGCGAATATTCACTCACACATAAGAATAGCGCACGAGAGTGGTTAAAAATACTCGTTAGAAATAATAAGATCATGTATAAGGGGGATGTTATAAATAAGCATTCTCCCCTTGACGGTGTTACTGGAGGGAATGGATGATATGGCGTCCCCTAAGAAAAGAAGTAATAATGTAAGAAGACAACATTAACTTCCGAATATTGTTGTTTTTATGAATACCTAAATATTTTGAATCAGTAATTCATTAACTGAAAAGCAAATACCGTGTAATATTTATAAGATTGAGAACACTCTCAGTATATAGATTATTTAATGAAAGACATTGAGCTCAGTTCAATAGCCCGTCTTGGCCGGCCTCATATCCTTCTATACGTAAGCTAGTCATTGGCACTCAAGGGAAGTCATTGAAACCCCAGCCAAATCCCCTGCCTCTTGCATTCATTCACTTTCTTTTGTCGGTAGTTGATCTGATTGTCTAAGTGAAAATAATTGCCTTACCTATTTCCTTGACGGTGGCATTTTCACCCTAATAGTGTGTTCCAGTATGTAGAGGTGACACCTAGGTGGACGAGGAAGTGGTCGGATCTATTGACCACTAGATTGGTTAGATTTTACCGTATTGGCTGTATCTATAGAAAATATATATGTTAAGCTTCATTCCATGACACGGCATTTCAAAGGCTATAAAAAAAATAGCTGAAGGGGAAAGGACATGTTTGGCTGGCAAAAATAATTTTTTTAGGAGCACTTTCTGGTGCCCAGTCAGTGAGTTCCCAGAAAAGGAAAGATGCCAAAAGTGAAGACGAACAAGATACAAAAGGAAGAAATCATATACCACTATTTATACAAAATGATTACAACAGATTTTACCTAAGCCAACTCCTATTGATGCTGGAAATACCAAATTCAAATCACATAATATTTTGGACAATAAAAAGTAGTCATGTGACGGGACATGGAAAAATTTTCAGATTTACTCAAAAACAGAAATAGTGCGTGTTCAAGCCATGTGACAGGACATGGAAAATAGTATAATTTAGGTCAAAGAAACAATGCAAGGATTCAATAAAAATGTTTTCTAGGAAAGGCAACTTTGCAAGGCTGTCAATAACAGTTGCTTCACGTTTTACATAAACCAGTACTTGCACAGTCGGAATCATAAATTTCAAGCTAAAAATTAACAAGAACAGGTACAAAAAACAATGTGGCAAGTCGGACCACCTCAGCATAGCATATTTGCCTCCAAATTACACAGTCTAAAGTGTATAAAATGCGTGCTCTGAGTTTAGAAGCTATAATCTTCTCAGGCACAGCAATGGAAGGACATCTTGTAGAACTAATCAAAATTCACTTCGCAAAAAAGGCAGTCTTCTACTGGCTGGCTTCAGGATCTGAAACGTACACATCAAATTATCATCAACGCTCATAATTGCACCAGCATTATCGAATTTACCACGAAAGTTGGGAGCAGAAAATATTGTAACTAGCTGTCTGTCAGCAACAAATTCATATCCATCTTCCACTACCTCATGACCACGACATACAAGGTCCAAATCATTCTTTATTAGGAATTCAGTTACCTTATCCGAACCAAATGTGTATGAGACCCCCCTATCACTCATCCCCCAACCTTTTCCTTTGGCAGGATCTGACCAAAGTAAGTCGCAAAGCAAACCAGTATCGGGAACATCAGTTGGACGAGGCATAGTCCTAATTTGATCGATGTCATGTAGATCAGGAGAAAGACCACCATGCATGCAGAGTATTTTCTCATCAATAAGAGCAGCCGCCGGAAGGCAGTTAAAACAATCAGTAAAGACTTTCCATAGTCTCACATTGTAGCGACGTTTACATTCGTCATAGAATCCATATATCCTATTCATAGAAGCACATTCATGATTTCCTCTTAAAAGAAAGAAATTTTCGGGATATTTAATTTTGTAGGCAAGAAGAAGGCATATTGTTTCTATGCTCTGTCTACCATAGTCCACATATCCCCCTAAGAACAAATAATTGGCATCCGGAGGGAATCCCCCACATTCGAAAAGCCATAAAAGATCTCCGTACTGACCATGAATGTTGCCACAAATCTTTATAGGAGCATCAAGCTCAAGGAGATTAGGCTGTTGAAGAAAGATTTCACGCGAGGCAGTACAGAGAGTGCGGATCTCACTCTCCAACATCTGCACCTGCTGCACGGTGCTCAAATGCCGGGATGTCAATAACCGATTGATGATGTCATCGAGAAAATCAGGCTCTATGGTTGCTGCCATCTCTTCCCCTCTCTGTCCTATTCCCAAAACTTCCTAAAATTCAAACACAGATAACAAACCCGATGAGACAGAGACTACAAAATACATGTTTAATAGTATAATTATGAATAGATGATGACAATAACAATGTGAAAAGGTATTTTCAGAGTTCATAAATCCGGTGCCCCTCGAGTAGTTCCCTATGCCCCCATTTTAGATCGAGGCTTTGGTCCCTTCGTTATTTTAAAGCTGTGTGCAAGTCAAAGTTGGGCTCATGTTATAATCAAGTCACTTTCGATCCACACATTTTGATTGTTCCACAAGTACTATCCACATATTCACTACTTATTTCTATTATTTATAAGTTAAACTGTTTAAAAACACTTCCCATACGTGCTCATCAACCATGTTCATCCTTAGAAATTGACGCGTTTCCGCTTTTATTTGGTCATATTTGACGTTTGAATGAGTATAATAGCACCTGCTGAATAAACAAATAAAAATGAAAGCATGGAGCCCTTGAATTTTTGTTAAGCTGCCAAAAGTGCTTAAATTTTTGCTCTAAGGTTGATAAACAGTTATGTATTATATAAACTGAGGGGAGCTATGAGTTGTTTAGTGACACTAAGTTTATACATCTTTAGCCTAACATCTAAAATAATTTATATCCCAAACTTAGAATAAAAGTATATGAATATTGCATAATTGGAACTTAGACATCATATAATAATTTTACCTAAAAGTTTATATATATATATGTTTATCAAGGAATTGGAAAGTTTTCGAAACTGTAATGACTTTCATGAATCCATCTTAAAATTTCGTTATTTGATTGTATATCTGACAGATCCATCCATAAGTAAGAAGCTTGACAAGGAACAAAGAATTATCAAACAGATTACCATTTTGTCTCCAAGCAAATTTACATTATTGGAATTATAAGCTTCAAGTTGAGGATTATGCTCTTGAAATGAAGAATCGGGCCCAAATCTGGAACTAGAGGATATGGAGCTGAAACTTGATCCCCTCGAGTCAGCTAAAGCAACTTGTCGGTCTTGTTCTCTCCGAAGCACAACTTCCACGAGTCTCTCCCAATTATCGTAGTTGTTAGACATCTTCCTATTTCCCGTTCAACAAAAATCTTACAAAAGACAAAATCTCAAAACGATCAAATAAGAGAATTCAGCTTGAGTTATTGAATCTCAAACATGGAATCTGCAGAAAAGATCTGAAATGGGTTGATGATTGGATCATACACCCTTCGTTGTGTGATCTGATTTTATACATTCAGTCTTGATCAACTGCAGCGTATGATCTGGAATACACGTTGTTACGAGTTTGTAAAGTCAACGGTTGGTAGCTAGCAGTAGTGTAAATGGTGGTTGAAGATTAAATTTTTATATATTGAAGTGTTTATTTATATTGTATAATAAAGTTAATTTCACAGATGGTCACTGAAGTTTGCACTTAATATCACCTATGTCATTGAAGTTTAATTTGTTTTGAACTCATCACTGAACTTTAAAAAAAAAACACTCCATCCAGAGCACTTATTCAGTTTGACGTCTATTTTTTAACTCCAAATCCTACTTGTTCATTTGCGAACACATCAAACAGTTAAAATTTTCAATTCATGTTAAATTAGTCAGTGATGAGTCTGAAACAAACAAAAATTCAATAGCCAAGGTGACACTAATTTCAAGTTTCAATTACACCGTTTCAAACACTCATAGCCTACAGATCCTAAAGCTAACATCAAGTATCAAATACGAATTTTTTAACAAGCTCAAACATCAAAGGTGCACAACAGTCAACAGAGGCAGACGAGGAGAACAGAGCCTGGAGTGGAGGAGAACAAAGGCAGAGGTGACTGGTGAGAGAGACTCGAGACGGACGACAGGATGAGGACAACTGAGGCAGAGGTGCACAACGCCACCCGGAGTAGTGAAGACGGATGAGGAGAATAGAGACATGATGTTTCTAAGTTTTTCAATTGGGCTAGGTAGGTCTTGGGAAGTTAGGCCGTTTAGCATATTAGTCAAAAAAAATGAGCTTGGAAGTTTGTGCACACTCTGAACCTTATTGGGCTCCGCCCCTACCGTTTTCCTTGCAAGGGGATATATTCTAAGGTTTCTACTTTTTGTTTTTCGTGAATGATTGATAAGTGCTTATTTAGATCATATTACTAGGATTTTATATCGTCAAATTATTAATTTCTACTTAATTTAGGTTTATTTTATTTTATTTTTAGTTATGGACTCGTTTGAAACAATTGAAAAGGGAGATAGATAAATTGGTCATTGGATGGAAGTTTGGGGATCAAATTCCTCACTTTCGAAATTGAAGGACTTGAACTAAATTAAAAAAAGACACTGGTTGCACAATTAATTGGACTCAAGGATTGAATTGCATTGTTTTAAAAGATTTGAGGACTTTGAGAAAAATAATATGTTGGAATTGGAATGTAATCCAATCAATTTGTTGGCAATTAGAGCACTACACTAGACAGAAGCTAGAATTGAAATTCTAATTGGACTCCTAATCAGCATAATTTGGTGAAATTGCGTGGAATTGATGACGAAGTTGATGGGTACAAGTACACGCACAGACACGGAATGAAAAGAAAGGCAGCCAAGAAAAAAAAAAAACCATATACACGTTGAACGGCAGAAACCGACAGAAAAACACGAGACGAAAGGAAAAAGACAGCAGTTTCCATTTGAAAAATTAATCACATTTCGTCAATTTCTCGATGATATCATTTCACTTTTATTTATTTAATTTTGACATAATGCTAGACTATATTATTTGTACGCTAGGTTTCCAATGAATTTTGTATTATGAAACTTTGATTTTTGAATCTTAACTATTTTTGACATTTAAAACACGTTTTTAATAATTGAATGATTGACATTGATTCGTTTTTCTCTACAATTATATGCTCCATAGTTGCATGAGTTTTGTGGCTTGTTTTACATTCGAAAGATTGAAAATAAATTAGACATTGTACTAATTATCGTAGAGTTCAATGATGAATAGAAATATACTACTATGTTTTACGTGATCTTTAAGTATTCATAATTTTTTTAATGCATTTTTATATGTTCGCATCCATAGAAATATAGTCAGGTCACATATAAAGATATGTTTAATTCTACTTGAGAGATTGTTAAATAGATTAGAAATATTAATCTTCATAATTGAATCGTATAGTCAAAATCATAAGTTTCGGGATTAAAGAGAATTTCATCATGATATTTTTATAAACTTGCATTTATTTTAGTTAAGTTAGGTCTTACATTCATAAGTAGATTATTTAATTTATAGGAAAAATCACAAATTTCAATTGTTTCGGTTAAAGCTAAGTTAATTCGAATTTGAACAAGTACAATTTTTGTGGGAATGATATTTGAACTCAATATCCATTTTACTACTTGTTAACGGATCGTGCACTTGCGATATTTTAAGCAAAACAAATATATGGTGCCCGTCATCTTAAGGAAACTAGTAAAAGTGCAAGGAACCATAGCAGATTACACTTTTGTGTGATGGCGAAAATTTCTGGAAGGGTGGATGAAACTAGATGGGACATTAAAAAGGAGATAAACAGTCTGCTAGAGGGGGAGTACTTAAAAATTCAAAAGGAGATGTGAGTTGGCCCTTTTATGATTTCATTGTTGAATATTCTATTCTGGTAGTTGATCTGAGGACTCTCTCAATTGGACTAAGATTGTGCCTACAGATGGGATATAGTAAAGTTTCGGGACAAATTAATTCCGATGAAGCAGTTATTTGTTAAAGAATACTAGAAGGGTTCTTGGAAGTTCAATAATTGATATAAGATATTCATCAGTAGGGTAAGATGACGGAAGTTCAAATTACTCATATATGAAGAGAAGGTAACAAGGTGGCTGATTGGATAGCATACATTGGTTAAAACAGGGAGAATGCTTCAGGATCATGCCTCCAGGAGAGGGCTCGCCGAGAATTGTCAGAGGACATACTAGAATGGAGAAATTAGGCTTTTCGTCAATTAGATTAGTGGCTTGAAGGAGGAGTTCAAGACATGGTGCGAATGGATGCCGCTGATGCAGGTTGCTTTGATGTTTACTTATGTATTCTTTAAGGTATTAAGAAGTTCATAGATGACAAGGTTAATGATCCGTACCCCATCCCCTGCTCTATTTTCTTAGAGGTAAGGTAAAATCCCCCTCGTCTGAGTGTACATGTTTGTCTACATATAGAAATTGGTAGAGTTTCCAAAAGTCTCTTGCTTATGTCCAGAAGGGGCCTCGTGTTAAATTGTGAAGCCTAATTATTGCCGATCATAATTATTGTCATTTCGCGGAGGAAGTTGTATTTGATATAGAGAAACTTAAGCAGCTTGATTTAGCTCATTTGAGAAAGCAAAGTACAAGCTCCATATCCAGGCCCAGTTCTCCAGTTCATGAGCAGAATCTTCAACTTGAAGGTTCTAGTTCTTCCAAAATAGTAAATATTAAGTCGTAGATCCTAAGTATAGCTGAAAAAAGGTTTTAAGGACTGTTAAGGAATTGGAGTCCTTGTTGTTAGCCTATAAAAAGCAAACCACTATGCAAACCTAATTATTGCAAAGCTAAGTTGAATACACGAGGTAAAATGTGCAAAGTCCGCGAACTTATTTCCAACGCCAAGCTGGATGAATACTGGCAAATGGGCGCGAAAACGGTTATAAAGAGGCCACTGAAGAGCTGCCACCTATCTTCCTTCTCCAAATTACCGGAATATCACTAGGCTCGATGGGAAATTTATAAATTCCCCCTCATTCAAAGAAAGAAGGGGAAGCAATTCAAAATCACTCTTTCAAATAGCTATTTATTCTTCTTTATCTAGTTCATCATCAAAACTAGGAAAGGAAAGGCCCAGTAAGGTGACGGGATTTGTTCATTATACTTGTATTGTCATTCAATTGCAATTCATTTGTAACACGAAATTAGGTCCAGTGTAATCGTTTGTAAGCATTATTCCATAGAAATCATTTGACGTATTTGTATCGTCAACAAATTGACACCGTCCGTGAAAAGCTTAGTTAAAGTAAACCAAGAATGTCTGTTGCCAAATTTGTAGTTAGCTATATCCATGGGCGGACCCGGGGGGTCCTGGGGGCACATGCCCCCACCCCCCAACTTTTGAATTTTTTTTAGTCGTGTTTGTTATCAATTATTTAATCTAAATCAAAGTTAACAATTAATTTTAATAACATATTTCATCAAATTCATAACTATTTTATCAAAATTTACTAAAAAAATTGATTTTAATCTCCATCAAAGGGGGCAAAATCACAATAAATTTGAATTTCGATAACATGTTAATTTTAAAAATTCTTTGACGATCGTACGCTAATCGAATCTACAAATTGCTTATGTCGTCTCAAAGCTCATTTCGAAAACTATATTATGGGAGGATTGAATAGTCCAAACAGATATCGAAAATAGTTAAACAAAAATACATTAAACGTGAGTCTTAAATAAAAACGTCTCACTCCATTTAAAAAAATCAAATATTTCATTAACATTTACTATTTTTGCGATACTAATTTCTCAATGTAATTTTCATCATTTTATTAAAAATTTTATATGGAATATGACATCAAAAAAGTTCGAAATTTTACATCCGAAAAAGTCATATCCCATGTAAATTTTCAGATGCAATATTATATGGAGTATGCTTTTTTTGGACGTAAATTTTCGATTGTAAAATTTCTTCCAACTAATTCGATTATGCCCCCCTAACTTTAAAGTTCTACGTCTGCCTCTGGTTATATCATCATGAGTTAGGCTGAGGAAAAACTAGTGGAGACAACTTACTTAAAGTATTATTTGTCAACGATCTCATACGTTTGTAAGATTTCATCGAACAAGGTTTTAGCACCGTTGTCACAAAATTATAGTTTTAATTTGAATTTATTAATTGGTAGTTAGATTTGAAATTTCATTTTTACTTTTGGTTTATTATCATATTCACTCTTTCTTATGTTCTTTAATCTTTTCAAGTGTTCGCATAGAGATACATAATAAATTTGGAAAATTTTGAGTTCCTACCGTTAGATCTTGACATCAAGAGAACTTTCAAATAAGAGGAAAGAAGAGAAGCAAGAGAGAGAACATGAAGGGCAATCAATCAAATTATAGACATTCAACCCGTTGTGGAAGTGGTACATATGAAGAAGATACGTTAGTTGAGAATATCTTGATCCCAGGCCCGGTTATGGCCTAAGGTCACTGCCTTACGTTAGTTGAGACTATCTTGATCCTAGGCTTGGTTCTGGTGGGCCTCAAGATATAAGATAGCCATGTCAATGAGCTGAGCTGAGTCGAGCCACGAGCTGAAACTTAAAGCTCGAGCTGAGCAAAAGCTCAACCAAAAGTTTTAGGCTCAGCTCAGAGGGTTTTTTTTTAAAAAAAATTTTGCCTGCAAATGTAGGCATCTATGACAGCTGAATTTCACAAGTTGATATATATATATATATATATATTATTTATTTATTTATTTTTAAAACCCTGGCCTCAAGCCAATGCCCCAAAATGAGGCTCAGTGCAATGAATCCCGAGCTTGGCCAGGCTAGGCCTTTTCCCTGGTCGAGCCAGAGTCGCCCGAACTTTTTAGTAAAAGGGGGCCTCAAACAAATTTTGAAAGCCCAAAACAAATGTCCCTTATGAAATGTACAAAATACACCTCTTACTAATATAAATTTTATTTTCAACTTTACTACCCACATTTTTTATTCTGAAAGTATATTTAGTCTTTAAGGGACAATAAATAATTTTTAATAAAGAAAA
>CAIGRQ010022436.1:0-14861 GCA_903798375.1 Fraxinus sp. D2006-0159 | reverse complement strand
AAAAAAAAATACTAGACTAATAATATTTATTTATACGATTAGAAACCGAGCCATTTATTATGAATATTATTGACAAGTTAATAATCAAGATAAAAATAGCAATAACAATTACAAGAGCACAAAATTTACATAGAAATCAAAATAAGAAAAATCACTAAGAGAAGCTAAAAATTTACAATATCAAAAATAAGAGGTGACAATATATTATGCGGAATCTCACAAGACTCTCCCCAAATATTTATTTGCGAGTCTCACTCTATTAACCCGAATCCCCCGAATTACTCTCTGAGTCGATAAAATAAATATGTGTAATATATCACACATTTATAATACGGACCCTTAACATACTAAGAGAATTAATACAAACAAGAGTCTAACGCAGGGTAAAATCCTCACAGTAGGTAAAACAAAAAAAAACAAAAAAAAGTGTTTTGAGTTGAAATATGAGTCAAAAAATTGTCAAATACATCTTTGACTTCTTCAAGACTTTTTCAAATGCGCGTAAATTATTTGCCATTGAAGATCAATTCACTTTAGACTTTGTTTGATCACCACTCGTTGTGAAAAATGAACTTTATAAAATGATATTTTTGGAAAATGTGTGATTAAAAAGTTTTTAAAAAATCAAAATTTATGTATAAAATTAGTTTATTAGAAAAATATGTGATTAAAAATAGTTTGAAAAAGATCAGTTTCTAAAGATGGAGCTCAAACAGGGGCTTAAAGTATGTATCGAACATGCTATAATTGTGAGATGAAAGTATGTCTCAATTTTGAATTGTTAAGAGCTGAAACTTATGAGATTATTGATCTGAGCTTGAGACTCCATTGAAAAGTAACGGTCATATTAAAAAATAAATACTTCTGTTAAAAGGACAAGACTCAGCGGTTCCACCAACAGCGAGTTCAGAAACTAAACAAAATATTATTAACAAGAAAAGATGCATCAATGTAATCACAAATTTAAAAGTTAATATTTTAAAAATAAAAAAGTTTAAAAGTTGATGTGTCTCACAATATAAAATACTAAATAGAACTATCTATGCAAATGCATAGATAGTAAATTTGAAAATAAAAAAGAAATGAGTAGTAGTGATTATAGAATATAATAAGTGATAAAGTAATTTTTTTATGGTGATTAAAGAGAGATGAACTTACAACACCTTATCAGTAATTGAATCAAAATTTAAAATTCGTAAATACGACACCAACTCTGAACAAACATAATTTAAAGAATAAATGCAAGAAGATTGAGGCAAGAGTTGAACTCTTTATTCTTAAAACAAATTTTCCCCACACAGGTGTCAACGATGGTTTGGCCATTGTCTCCCAAGATCCAACAATTAACTCCTTATGATGACAGCACTTCGAATCACAAGAAACAGCGGACCGAACCAAGTTTGTACTCCTTTTTATATGAAGAAAACAAGATTTTGATGCAGAATTTTGGGAAGATAATGATGTTAAGTGATATGCTTTTATTGCATAAAATGGAAGTGAATAAAAAATCACAAATGGGTCTAATTTATAAAGGATAATGAGTTGTACATGAAAAGATGCAACCCAAAACTAACCTGTTTTCGAAAAGTTGCGTAGGTTTGATGTCTGCCAACTTGCCACTTGATCACCCAGAGCACGGACTCTACTGCTGGCTAAGCCCGAGGCTACCGCTCGAGGAGCTGTCAAACATATTGAATTCTTGTTTTTTAATTCAAAATTGATGATTTTCAACCTTTATTCATCCGGAAATATTTTTGTACTCCCAAATATAAAAAAACTTATCCACTCGATGAGTAGAATATGTTCGACCCATTTATCACCAAATTCGAGTAGTGGAACCCATCCAAATATTTGGTCAAAAATTGATAAAAATCAACTTTTTTGACATTTTTCAACAATCTCCTACATGAAATGAATGGAAATTACATACAAGCATGCGAAATTCAGACTCTTAACAAAAAAGGAGTAGAACCAACAAGCTATAGCATCAAGTGAAGAAGTTTTTGGCTTTGAACCTCCTTAGTAGAATACACTCGAATTTACTAGGCTAACCAGTGAACGTAATATCTTGAATTGTTCAGTCGTTGGTGTAAATTAAAACATTTTACCAACACCATAACTTGTCTAACAACTTTTGTTCTCATGGTTGTATTCATTTTGACCCTAAACAACTCTTGGTTTCATAAGTGCTTTAAGAGAATGTAAGCCTTAATTCTTATAGAAGCAGTTCCACTTCAAACTTACATAAGTGATCTCCTATAGTATCAAATCATACTTTCCTCTTGGCTCTTCCAAGATATAAGAATCATTAAAAGTATAACTTATCTTGATATACTTTGCAACATAGCACTTTTTCTAAAGAATGGGTAGAAGTGCTCGTTTGAACCATTTATAACTTAGTTGTTCCATTGAACCAAGATCTTAAGATTTCCATTCAAGAAGATTGGGTTACAATTACAATGATTTTAGTCAAATAGGCTTTAAGCTCATTCCCCATGAAATATGGTACACTTGATCTCTTGGTAATCCTTTCGTAAAAGGATTCACTACGTTTTTCTTTGCTTTAACATCCTTAATAGAGATTATACCATTCGAAATTAGTTGTTTAATGGTATTACATCTCTGACAAATATGTCGAGATTTCTTATTTCACATACTATTTTGTACCTTTGCAATAGCCAATTGACTATCACAATGTATGCTGATAGAAGGTACTAACTTTTCCCAACGTGGAACATCCTTGAGAAAATTACAAAGCCATCCTACTTCTTCAGAAGTTTTATCTAAGGGAATAAATTCAAATTCCATCGTAGATCGAACTATACAAATTTTCTTAGAGGATTTCCAGGACATGGCTCCACATCCAATAGTGAAAATATAGCCACCTGTAGACTTTGAATCCATTACGGTATATGCATCTAACACCGCATGATATCTAAATTAATGTAATTCAAGATTAACCGTATGTCTTGACTATTTAAATACCCTCAGTAATGCCTACAATGGTCATTTATTGGATTACTTGTAAATTTACTTAATTTGTTGACTGCATATGTTATATCCAAACACATGCAATTTGTAACATACATTAAACAGCCTATGATGCATGAATATTTCAATTGAGATATGGGTTCACTAGTATTTTTGGCTGAGTACAGACTTAGATCTACTGGTGTTTTGATAGGATTATTGTCATACGCCTTAAACTTTCATAAGTATAGCCTCAACATAATGGGACAATTACATTCCTTCAAGTGTTCTAGAGATCTTAATCTCTAGAATGGCATCTGCAACTTGAATCTTTCATATCAAAATCTTTTATCAATATTTTCTTGGTTGTAGTAATAACTTTCGAGTTAATACCCATAATTAAAATCATCAACATATAGACATACAATCACATATTCATTAGGTGTGCTTTTTATGTAGACACATTTGTCACATTCATTAATTTTGAAACAAATTGACAACATAGTTTTGTCAAATTTTTCATGTTATTGCTTTAGTGCTTGTTTTAGTCCATACAATATTTTAGCAAGTTTGCACATCATTTTCTCCTTTTTGAGAGCCACAAACCTTCAAATTGCTCAATGTACATTTCTTCTTTCAATTCACCATTTATAAATGTTTTTACATCCTTTGATGTTTTCGAAATTATGTAAAGCCACAACCGCAATCAATACTTGAATAGACGTGATCCTTGTAGTTGGTGAATATGTATCGACAAAGTCAAGACATTCTTTTTATCTATATCATTTGGCTACTAATCTAGTATTGTATTTGTCAATTGATCTATCGAAATTTAACTCCATTTGAAGATCCATTTACAGTCTAGAGCTTTATTTTTCAGTGGAAGATCATCCTATTCCCAAATATAGTTTTGAATAATGGAATCAATTTCATTATCATTAGCTTCTTTCCATTAAGGAGATTCAAGCTTAGAAATAGCCTCAATAAATGTCCTTGGTTCATTTTTTAGCAAATATGTCAAAAAGTAAGACCAAATGTTTTAGATATTTTTTTCCTTTTACTGCACCTTGGTTCTGCATCTTCTTGATGATTTTCATTTGTGTTGACATCCGACCTCCGAGGTCATTAAGTACAGTTTGTTATATGTATTAAGCTCATGCTAATTTAAGCTCGAATATTTGAGATCAGCTCGTATTAGTTATTGCTGAAGTTCCGGGGATATAATGATTGAAGATTTCTTACACATTGTACAAATAGTCAATCAACAAGTGACATCTGGAAGGTCTTACATCATCGTCCTCCAATTCCACCAATCAATTGCCTTAGCTTCATTCCCTAACTAGTTCATTAATTGTTGGGGACCATATGTAAGGCTAACTTATGATGACCTGACAGGCCGAGCTTGTTAACCAATCTAAACTTGTCAATATGTGTACTTTCTCAACTCGACATTGTAGCTAATAAGATGGGAAATGGAAGATGCATGCAAATATTTCCCTATAAAAGGGAGGAGGGAAAGGAAAAAGAAAAAAAAAAACAACAAAGACACAGAACTTTACATTACAAGTATTCTTACATTTTCATATTTCAAATATCTCCTTCAAAAGGAGAAGGGAATAATTGTATTAACTCTTGTAATCTGCTGATTTACTATCAATCATGTTTTTATTTACACCCTATGTTGGTTTGAATTTTGTTCATACAATTTTCAACGTCAACACACTTTAACTCAAAAATACGTATATTTTTTAAATCAATAAATACGTACACAAAAGACTTTAACAAAACCTCCGTCCTTGTCATTCTATGGATCAATTTTTCGGTAACTTCCGGCTACCAAGGCCACCTGACATGGGTACCATTAGAAAGATAATCACCTCATCTTCAATTTCCACCCAACACCTTTCCATAACATCAAGGTATTTAGCTGAAATCACTACACAGAACCAGTAACTTGAAAATGATAAAATTGTCAAAATCTCTCCTTCCCAACACCAACATTGGTCGTAGTCCACCATCGATCAACAACCCACACCTAGACGACTCTACCTATGAAAACAATTCATCCAAATAGCTCACCACCAGTTTGAATCAATCACAAACAATCCCACTAGTTACTGTTCAGCAGTTTCCAAATACTGTGATTTCCAACTCTATCCGGCCAACCTATGGTCGTGGACCACATTGGAAACCTTCCTCTCCCTCTGGCTCACCTAGCCCAACTATGGGTCAACATCAATTTCAACCAAAACTCAACAAATTCATGGATGAAGTTAGGGTTCTTTGGGAAAAAATTTGGGACTCAAGGATTTGATGAATCTATGATGCTCCAACTGTTTAATTCGATGAGAGGAGCTACAAATGATGATGGAATATCTATAGGTTTTCCATCAATTGTGCCAATTGTCAACCACAATTCTGGAATTAATTTTCCACGAGAGTATGAAAGCGAGGAGGACCTTTCTGTTTCAATTGAAGGTGTTCCTAAGGTTATTTTTCCAAATTCGACAACCAGAACTAAAATTGAGGGTCATGAGATCATGGGTAATGCTCCAATTCATAGAATTGTAGATCAATCGAGCCCCAATTTCATCCTTCAATGTGCGGTAGATGAGCCCAATTCAATTCCAAACTCTGCTAATATGGATTCTTTGCATGACAAATCAAACCCTCCACTAAATTATGTTCTTATCATTACATCTTCTCTGCCAATACCTTTGGTCAATAGCTTAACGAATTTCACTGTCAATTTTGAACCATCATTATGGATCAAGCTTAAAATGGATTTCGTAGCCTCAATTCCTCCAAATGCTAATCGGAATTGACCTTAGCAGGTTCTAAACATGGGAATTAGATCAAGTAAGCCACCGGATAATCGTTCACACGAGGTCCTACGCGCCACTAGACCATCGACACGTAGTTCTCACGTGCGGCCCTTTCCGAGCAATTCCACAGTTCTGAACTCATCTAGACCACATGTTACCTCTTCTGGTGCTCCAGTTATCACTCACGCTCCACGATCGTATACATCAAATGTCAGCAATAGACTGATCGTTACTCAGGCTGTGAGGAGTCAAAGGAAATCTTTTGCTACTATACTCCATGCCCCTCAGGATCTAGAGACACAGTTTGGTTTCTAAAGAACCATACATCCATTGTGGTGAGCCTGCTATTTTTTTTGATGAATTGGATGAACAATTTTTGGTGGACACATACATGTTTACCCTTGTTGGTAAATTTGTCCATCATAAACCTTCTATGATCAAGGTATGCAAAAAAATTTATGCGCTTTGGCTTTATTGGTGCTTATGAGATTTATCTGATTGATGATGCACACATTATCATTCATATGGCGTACGAGGATGATTATTCATGATTATTNGATGAACAATTTTTGGTGGACACATACATGTTTACCCTTGTTGGTAAATTTGTCCATCATAAACCTTCTATGATCAAGGTATGCAAAAAAATTTATGCGCTTTGGCTTTATTGGTGCTTATGAGATTTATCTGATTGATGATGCACACATTATCATTCATATGGCGTACGAGGATGATTATTCATGATTATTCCTCAAACCCACTTGGTATATTGATGGCTATCCCATACGAGTTTTTAAGTGGACCCCCAGTTTTAGTCCTAAGCATAAAGCTCCTATTGCTCCATTTTGGGTATCATTTCCTTTGCTCCCTATTCATTTTCGGGCTAAGAGTGCATTATTTTTCATTGCTAAGGCTATTGGGCTCCCACTTCGTATTGATGAAGCTATAGGTGCGAGTTTGTATTGAGGTTGATTTGGAGTGTAAACTCCCTGGTAGAGTATGTATTGAGAGGGAGAAGAGATGAGGATACTGGCAACTTGTTGTATATGATAAAGTGCCAGACTTTTGCTTTCGATGTTCACATTTCGGACATTCAAATGAGAGTTGTTTTAGTGGTTTGCATTTTGCCCCAGTATATGTGGGTCCGATTATTGTTGACCGGACTTTTAGGCCAAATCTAGTTTTAGCTAA
Source organism: Fraxinus sp. D2006-0159 (assembly GCA_903798375.1). Taxonomy (NCBI): domain Eukaryota; kingdom Viridiplantae; phylum Streptophyta; class Magnoliopsida; order Lamiales; family Oleaceae; genus Fraxinus; species Fraxinus sp. D2006-0159. Next base: position 7,875 of record CAIGRQ010022436.1, on the reverse strand, counting down.
GGATAATGGTAAGGTGAAAGAGGTTGTGACTACACCTCGCCAGAGATGGACACCTATTAAGATAAATTAAAGGAGACAAGACAGTGCATCAGATATGATTTCTCATTCTACTCCTCATACTGTTACCACTATTGCTCCTATTATACTCATCGCTATAGTTACTACATCATAGATATCTGATATTCATATGGCTCCAAGTCTTTATACTGCTCCATCTGTTATTAGCAATACTGCTCCATATATAACTACCTCTCTACCATCAGATCATTCTACAGTTGCTCCCATTATGGTAGATACTCAGAGTTCTCCTGTTATTACATCAGCTCCTCATTTAGCAGTTCAGTCTCCAGACCCCATTAGCAGTGCTCATATGATGGTTAGTTCTACATATTTTGATCATCTCTTAGTGGACATGTTAGAGAGGCCACATGGTGATATAGAGCCAGAAGTTTCTGTTATCTCTGCACATTGTCAGCATATTATGGAGGTTTGGCTGGTAGGATAGAGGAGGATGGTTTTGTCCCAGTTGGTCAGAAAAGAAATTCGAAAGCTATTGATACTTCATTTCCTAGGATGGTAACCAGGAGTCGGTCATAGGATACCTCTTCACGCACATTCGATGAGTAACATCATATGGAATGTGAAGGTGTAGCTACTCGTCGGCGCCTGAAGAGACTTATACAACTTCATCAGGTTTATCTCTTAATTATACTAGAGCCTTTTGTTATTCAGCATAGATTTGCATATATTCGACGATATCTACGCTTTGACACGGGAGTTCAGAATGCGTCGAACTAGAACTGGGGTTTTTGGAATGAGGGAATTACTGTTACTGTTACTGTTGATCATCCAAAGTTTTTTACGTTAGAGTTGAGGATCCCAGACTAGCACGTCCTATCCATCTGACAATTATTTATGCTTCATATGACGTAACTATCAGGAGAGATTTGTGGATGGTCTTCACAACATTTTTCTCTATATGGACGACACTTGGTTAGTTGGGAGAGGCTTTTAACATTATTACACATGATGATGAGCGTAATGATCATAATACTCGTGATCGAGGCACTAGTGCTTTCTCTGATATGATGTTAGATTGTGGTTTGGTGGACACTGGTTTCCTTGGGAATCAGTATACTAGGACCAATGGTCGAGTCAGAAAGAGACTAAATAGGATACTCATTAATTCTACAGATGTAGCATTTTGTCGACAGCTTATAGTAAGGCACTTGAATCGGACTTTATCTAATCATTCGTCTTCATTACTTTAATGAATTTCTGATGATGATTTGGGGCCTAGACCTTTCAGATTCCTCAAGGTTTGGACCAAGTATCATGATTTTTCATCCTGTCACTCAAAAGTGGTCACTCCATACTCATCTTACGTGAATGATTATTCTTTGAAAGAAGTTCTTTAAGCTGAAACAATGATTGTATTGGTAGAATCAACATGTGTTTGGAGATGTTTTCCAACGGGTGGAAGATACTGAGGATAGGGTGGATGAGGCAGAAACAATATATGATGGAGACCCTACATCGGAGTATCGTGACCTATTACATCATGCACATGTAGTTTTGAATCGGACATTATCTATTGAGAAGGGTTTTTGGAATCAAAAGGCCAGTTCACGTTGGGTATGTGAAGGATATCACAATACTCACAATGGTTCAGGGACGTCGGATCAAATCGTGCATTAGGTCCATCAGGACACAGGCAGGGAAAGTCTTAGCTACTCTTGCATACATTCAAACTTCAACTATCAGGATCTTCTATGTGCTCATATACAGCCGTTGGACCTCATTCGGCTTGATATCATCCCCAGGCTTTTTACAGAGGATGATAATTTGGCACTAAACCACATCACTTTGATTCATGAAGTACGGAAGATGGTGTTTATTATAGATGTTGACAGTGCTGCTGGACCGGATGGATTCTCATCCCTATTCTTTCAGCATTGTTGGGATATTATTCAGGATGATGTATACAGGGCAGTCTTGGATTTATTTGAAGGCAGCCATCTTCCACGGGGTTTTGCTGCTACTACTATAGTGTTGATCCCTAAGAGGAATGGTGCTTGTAGATGGACCAACTTTAGACCCATCAGTTTATGTATAATGTTCAATAAGCTTATTACTAAACTTTTGAACACTAGATTAAGTACACTATTACTGAGCATTATATCTCTTCAACAGAGTGGGTTTATACATGGTCGCCTAATTGAGGACAATGTTATATTGATTCAGGAGCTTCTCCATACTTAGGATGATAGAATGTGAGGGGGTAACATCATGCTGAAGTTAGACATGGCTAAATCATATGATCGCATGGATTGGGGCTTCATTTATTATGTATTGTAGGCATCTAGATTTGATCAGATCTGAATCGATAAGATCAGGCGGTGCATCTCAGAGTCTCTTTTTCTGTACTCCTAAATGGCCTTCCATGTGGTTTTTTTTTCGTCCTCACAAGGGATCAGACAGAGAGATCCTATTTCACCATCATTGTTCATCATAGCTACATATTACTTCTCACGTCCATTCACTCAAAGGTTTCAGGTGTATCACAACATGTGTTAACGACATGGAGGTAGTACTACAGTCTCACAACTTTCATTTGCTGATGATATGATCATATTCTCCAACGGTAAAAAACAGTCTATCAGGAGGATACCTGGTTGTCTGGAGCATTATGGGGGGTTTCTGGTCAGTTGGTGAACATGGACAAGAGCAGACCTATACTACTCAGACAAGTATCTATTATTCAGACCAGACGATTATTTTGACTGATTTTCGACACCAGCAACAGCGTTTCACTTATCTGGGAGTCCCTTTATTTAAGGGGACCAAAAGGAGCTTCATTTATGATGATCTTGTCCAGAAGGTCAGGGATATGATCTCAAGTTGGGCTTCACAACTATTATCATATGGGGGTCGTATTACTTTGCTGAGGCCAGTGCTCTCTTCCATGCCATTACACATTCTTCAAATCATGTAGCCCCCTAAGGCTATCCTAAAGAAACTTGAGAGTATCTTTGTGCGATTCCTATGTGATTCCAAAAAGCAGGCACGACGTATACATTGATGGAGTTGAATGAGATTTGCCTTCCTACTGATGAGGGTGGTCTAGGTTTTAGGAGATTACAGGATGTGGAGGACACCTTCTCTATGAAGCTCTGGTGGTTGTTCCATTCTCAGAGATCTCTTTGGGTCCAGTTCTTATAGGACAAGTATTGTATGGGAACACATCTTTTATTCGCAGCAGTTCATTACTCAGCTTCTCCTATCTAGAAAAGGTAGAAATTAGTTGGGCCCCGGACAGAGACACACATTGCATGGCACCTTAGAGCATGTCAGGTTTTCTTTTGGCGTGATTGCTTAATGGGTGAGACCACATTGACATCCCTCTTCCCATACAAATAACACATATCTGCAATGGTGTGAATTTCTATGATGATACTGGGTGGGATATTGGACATTTATTACAGGTTCTCCCTCCTCTATGGCGGAGCAGATATAGGCTATACCTTTATGTGCAGATGCCCCGGATCGAATTTTTTGGCGTAATACATCAAATGGTAGCTTCATTACCAAATCAGCATGGCAGCTCATACGTTTGGGATGCCAGTATTAGGATTCGTACATGTTACTATGGAGCTCTATTTTGCCCGTCACTATATCATTTTTCTGCTGGAGATTATGGCAGGACCTCATTCTAGCAAATGTGGTTATTCAGGGGAGGATTGGATGCCACTGGCTTCTCGTTGCAGTGTTGTTCTAAGACTGAGACTATCAATCATATTTTCACTAGTAGTAGTATCTCCAATCACATATAGTAGCATTTTGAGAATATTTTCCAGATACCTATGAGTTCAAGAGGAGAAGTCAGACAAAGATTCCAAAGATGGAGGTATTCTAGAAGTATGTTCGTTATGGACATATCCGCACTATCATTCCTCTACTGATATTTTTGTATCTATGGACAGCGAGAAATGATGTGAAGCATAGGAGGATTCGCATGGTAGCTAGGCGTATCATTTAGAGGGTCTATCACATGATCTCTTTTCTTTATATGGGAGGACTGTTTCGAGTTGTCCATTGGAGAGGGGATTTGACACTTGCACCCATATTTGGTATTTTTATGGACCCCCCTTCCCCATTTCCCCCTATTCTGATTTGGTGGCGCACTCCATCAGTCGAATCTATCAAGATCAATATTGATGGATGCGTCAAAGATGGTTATGGGAGTAGGGGAGGTATCATCATAGATCACGTATGACATTGTATCAGGGCTTTTTCAGCTTCGTATGGACCATGCATGATATTAAAGGCAGAGCTCCGGACTATTCTTGATGGGATTTGACTAGCTTAAGGACTGGGTTATTCAGCGATTTGGGTTGAATCAGATTCTACAGTGGCTACTCATTGCATCACTAGATGAGGAGGACCATGGGCTATTCAGGGCATATTTAGACGTATCACAGACATCAGATCCTTCGACAAAGATACAATCTCCCCACATTTACAGAGAAGGAAACCAGGTTGCAGATACTCTTGCTGCTGAGGGTTGGGATCATCGACGACATCAAGTATATGGACCACTTGACCTACCACGACATATTAGGGCACTTGTACAAATTGACAGACATGGTAATTTGTTTCACAAAGACGAACCATATATAATATAAGAGAATGGGTGAATAATTATTTGGTGCATGCTCCCGCTCCCACTCCCACCTGAATTTTGAGGTAGAGTAAATGTATCTACGTTGATGAATAGAACAATACACAATTGATATGTCGGCCTGCCGGCAACTTAAACTGCCAATTACCCGTTGGTTGGTTAATTACGACATTCGGTCCATGTCATTCTGTTATCAAATGTTGACAAACTAATATATGATTATTAAATATCCTTATATTCCATTTAATTAATTCTTATTTCAAAGAATGCTGATTTGAGTTAGCTTTTGTTGGCCAGACAATATAGCTGTCTGGGAATATATCTTCATATAATTTATGAATTATTTTCAACTTAATCATGCTTTATGGATAAGGTTAATTTCCTTGTAAATCACTTGACTGTTAATTAGGTTTTAGAATCCAGTTACACAGAATAAACTTGGAAGACAAGTTGACTGCGATAAATTGGTTAATGATTGTACATGTTGAAGAGAGTGAGTGTTACATAAATAAAATTTTAATTACATGTTGACTGCAACACATTGGATATGATTGTACATTTTGAAGAAGTGAACATTAAATGGAATAAATTGAAGAAGTGTTGACTGTGATAAATTGGATATGATTGTAAATGTTGAAGAAAGCAAGTGTAAATTAAAGGTTATTGAATGTGATTTAAGGTATGTAACAAAATTATCAATTATCAAAACTAATTTGGAGTCAAAGATGTGTTATCGAAGCAATTATTTAGTGCATGTTTGGGAAAGCTTAATTATAGTATCAGTTGAACAAATATACTTGGTATCAATAAATTTGATAGGATTTACAACTTGCTAATAACTAATATCTACATATTTCGTAAGATTCACAACTTATGAATACTTTAAAGCACTGCCAAACAGTATTGGGGGTGGGGTGGGGAAGGTTAATTTTACAACATTTTCTGCATGAAAAGTGATTTTTTTTTTTTTTAAAAAAAAAAAAAAATAGTGTATGGTTAAAAGTAAGAAATCGATGCGGAAAAAAGTACACTATATAGTTAAATTTTGAAATAAAGAAGGAATTTGACTCTTCAAATGTAATGAACCAAATTCGTTCACAATATAATAATTTAATTATTGTGATTTATTATTTCACAATTTCCCACACACTTCTTTCAAAATAAAGGAAAAATGATAGTATAAATTAGAGAGAAGTTAAGTGAAAAAATAAGGAAAGACATTGAACCATAATTGTTTGTCGAAAAACTCAAAATAAGAATGAAACATGCCTAGCTATTATTGGACTAGTACAAAAAAATAAAAAATAAAGAAATGCTCTTTCATTTAATTATTCTTCAAGATGCTTTTTATACAATAAAATATGTTCAAATCGTTTTATATGTCCTTTTTACAATTTTCATAATAAATAAATAATTCGAAAGCCTTGTCACAATACAAACATATCACCAATATCTTAAACATAACATTTATCTATTTAAAAAATTATTTTTCAAATCAATGGTCCAAATTTTGACAATATCAATGTTGTCAATTATAATTGTCAACAACAATTGTACAAATAAGTTAATTCATCTAATAAATAATTCCATTCTTGCTAAGAAAAAATAAGTAAATTAAATTCCTCAGAGAAAACAATTTATAATCATTATTTGTAAAGCACCAATCACATGGCAACCCATGTGAATTTTTAACGTAATGCCAAATTTAACGTAATGCCAAATCAAAATATATGTATTCATTTGAACAGAGACTAATCCAAAACCCTAAAAAGAAATCTATTAAAGAAGAATGAAAGCCCACCTAACTAACTGAAAATTAAACCTATAAAAAGAAAGTAAACATAAGACTATTAGAGAAAATAATTAATGTGATTTTAGTGCATTAACTGCACAATGTTTCTAATATTAGTTGCTATAATATGTCCGTCTTTCTTCATTGCATAAACTTGTGGATTGGCCTAAAAAAATTGGCTTTCCATTTTAATTAGAAACGAATTCAATCACAGTGATTCACGCAGATTATCAAGATGAATTGTTAAAATAATCTAAATAAATAAAATTCATAATAAAATAAATATTTTACTAAAATAAACACAAAAAATCTTGAAAATAAAATTAATTTCCGCTGGAATAAAATTAGTGCCATTTGATATGCTAAATGATAGAATTTGATCCAATAACTAGTACACTCACGGGCTAAAGTATATCAATTTGCTCAAAGCAATGTTTTAAAAAATATAAAGTGTGACTAGGCGCAGAGGCCAAGTTTCAAACTTTACGAGGTTAGGCGAACCTAGGCAAAGTTTAGGCATAAAAAAACGTTTTTTATTTTAAATTTTTAATCATTGTAAAAAAAGTTCAATAATTTAAATAATACATACTAAACATTTAAAATTATAAAATATTGTATTACTTAATAATTCATACATAAAGATTAATCATTGTAAAAAAAATTCAATAATAAAAAGAATACATATCAAATATCTAAAAGTATAAAATTCTAGATTTACTTAATAATTCATACATAAAGATAAGTTTCAAAATCATAATTACATGATGTAGATAACTTGTAGTTTAAATCTTATTTAATCTAACTCTTTATCGAACTCCAATTCAATATCTTCTTCTTCATCTAATTTGTCTTTCGTATCGTACGATACAAAACCATCATTCTCGGGCTCTCTTATATCATTTGATCATTTCTTGCACCTCTTGTAGGTTGTAAGATATCATTCTCCATCATATCATTGTCCTCTTCACCCTCATCAGCACAACCCTCTACAATCCAAGATTGTGCATTAGTAGCATCACCTGCTTGTAAAGTCTCTATTTTGGCCTTCATCTTCTTATTGTTCATTAACCTTGATTAAATTGGACATAAACAAGATTGTTCATCCTAATAAAGTCAAGTTTATTCATTTTCTTGGTGTGTCTACAAACAAAAGAAAAAGAAAAAGAAACAAAAAGAAAGGTACATTTAATGGAGTATAGCATATTCAAGTAATTACTCATTGATCAAAAGAAATGAGTCGTGTACAACCTAATTAGTACTTACCCCTTCAAAAGCACTCCAATTTCTTTCACAACCTGATGAACTAATAGTCAAACCAACTACTCCCTCCGTCCCAAAAAGATAGTCCTGTATACTATTTTTGTCCGTCCCAAAAAGATAGTCTTGTTTCCATTTTAAACAT
>CAIGRQ010022374.1:0-21312 GCA_903798375.1 Fraxinus sp. D2006-0159 | reverse complement strand
TCGAATGGCCCAAGTGGGTTACGTAGAAGTAAGATTAACTGTGGTGTCGATAATCAGTCAATAGGCGGATGCCGACTGAATTAAGAAACAAGACTTTCATCATCGCCCGAATTTATTGGGTATCAAAAAACCCAACAGGGTAAATAGCTCATTAAAAGTTTATATTATTATTATTATTACGAGCCTATTCGACACTGAACCTATATGAGTAAAAAAAAAAATTATAAATATAAAATCTATTCAAGTTAAATGAAAAAGGTTAACGACATGAAATTATTGAGATTATATTTATCAATACTTGATGCAATATATATCACTTTAATTTTTCGTCACTATGACCATTGATAAAAATAGTGAAAATCGTGTTAACATTTTTAATTTTCCATCTACCTAATATTGCATCATTGTTTCGTAATTCCTAAATCATATTTTACATCCATCTGTATCTAGTATTTATGGCTTCGAAAAAGTCAAATTCCCACACGTTTATTACGAAATTATACAGCAATTTTCAAGTTTAGTGTAGTACATCCCACGAATATTTAATTTGACTTGATTACATTAGCCAATCACTGTCGTTTTTGTCATGCTTTTGTATGAATGACGTCATTCTGATATGTGCGAACACATTAAATAGGCCCACCAATCATCTTCAGATTAACAACTTTTTAACCACACATTTTATTAACTTTTATTCAAATACAACGAAGAACACAAGAGTGGCACGGGGTCACGTGACCCCCCAACTTTGGGGCCAATTTTCCCTATTTTTTTGGCTCAATTTTTGAAGACATTATGAAATTTCAAACGAAATCGAAATATTGCGTTCTTTGTTCTTATTTGAGTTCCATTTTGATGTATTTTTTAATAATGATTTTTGGAGAATGTGTGGTTAAAATTAAGAAAAAAATTTTGATTTATATTTAATATTATTTTATTGGAGAATTTGATTGAAAATGAGTTTTGATAAAATGAATTTTTAGTAAAATAGGGCTCAAACAAGGGTATAATATCATTTCGAAGTGCGTACGACCTAATTTTCTACGTCGTTAATGACGCATGAAAAGGTCAAACGTAACAAATATTACAACTTGTCAAAGTAGACCGTTTAAAATTAGTATTTTAAAAATTTCAATGACATGCAATTTTACAAATTTCCCAACGATCATATGTAGAGTGAATTCACAAAATGCTTATGTCGTCTTGAAACTCATATCGAATAGTCCAAAGAGAAATCGAAAATAGTTAAAGATGCATCAAACGTGCATTTTTTAAAAAAAAAGTGTCAAATTCTTTTTTTTATTTTTTGAAAAAAAACTAAATTATTATTACTTTTGCGATACGAATTTTTCAATATAATTTACGTCATTTTATTAAGAAATTTTACATTGAATATGACATCAGAAATTTTTGAACTTTACATCCGAAAAAGTCATTATGTCATGTAAATTTTTGGATGTAAAACTACATAGGGTATGCTTTTTTTTTTTTATGTAAATTCTCGAATATAAAACTTCTCACAAATTTTTTGTAAGTTTGATCGTGCCCCTCTAATTCAAATATATACGTCCACCCCTATTCAAATTTACTAAAAATCAGTTTTTAAATTCAAGCAAGGCATAGTAAATTTGATCGACTTGTAACATGTCTGCAATTACATGAATTTGAAAGTTTAAAATAGTTGAATGATCGAGTCGAGATATGTTGTTTCGAATATATTGTTCGCAATATAATTTTACTGGGGACACCATATGTTAATTATGGATACTATTATGACACCTTCTATGTACTTGTATGCTTGTAGCACATTCCTTCTAACAAAAAAGAATCTTGCTATAGGTACAGAAAAATTATACAGATTTTATACAGAAATTTGAAATGGAGGGGATAGATTCAAAGATGGGAAGAGGGAAAACACAGGCAGACGGACAGGATGCAGAAAATTCAAAAATCTGTGAGTTTTTCCTGTACTTGGAGAATAATTGAACAAAAAATGGGGGTAAACATGACCCCGAGAAGGGATGATTCGTGGAGGTGTAAAAATGAATGGATTAAACTAAGTGTACATAAAAGGATACATAAAGGCAACCTTCCAATAGGGGCCAACCATGTGGCAATTATGTGAACCCTTATGTAGAAGGTTATGTACACGTAGCATTACTCAAAATGAATTGCTTGGTAAGGAGACTCTGACAGCGTCATCATGATCGTATGCTGACGTTACATGTCCAAAGATAATGTGCCTGGATCTCAATTCTCAAGGAAACAACGGTGTGGGTACCCACCCTTTCACCATTTGACCATTCACAATTTTCAGATTTTCCATTCCCCTCTCTTCCTATATAAACACCACAAAAAATCCTTCAAACTTCATCCCAACATCCATATTTTAATTCCGGTTTACTCAAGAAACAAAGGAAAAAACCAGAAAAACAAAAATATCAAAGACAAAACATGTCCAACGTTATCAAAGAACCTCGTACCGTTGTCAGAAAGTTTCTTGCCCGGCCTCAACGCGAAGGAGTTGGGGCTACTGTTAGAAGAAGCATTGGAAGGTACTTATTTATTAGTCGTGCTTATGACTTTTTTAGCTGCTTATTATCTTTGCCGTTGAACATATAAATGAAGGTGTAATAAGAGGGAAAATTTTATGCTTTTTGGATTATTATTTTTCAGGTTTGAGCTGAAATATTTTGACCCTTTTCTTGTTTTGGATGAATTTTCAGGTGGGTATCTTTGTTTTTGTGTTTTCTTTGACTCAAAAATGACATTACAGACTTACAGTTCTTGCTTATAGTGAATCTTTTTTTGTTTTTTTGGCTTTTACAGTGTCTGCTCCTGCTGGATTTCCTGATCATCCACATAGAGGTTTGAGTCATAAACCATTTAGATTTAAGATGGTTAAGAGTTAATTTGATTGTGCAGCTAACTTGATTATTTCTTCTTTTCTTTCACAGGATTTGAAACAGTCACCTACATGTTGCAGGTATAGCCACATACTGATTTCTTGGCCACTCACGAAATATTTCCAATGTTTAAACCCTTAAAAAACAATCGTTTGCTAGATTTTGATTTATATCAAAGTTAACAATTCATTTCAACCACATATTTTAAAAATCTCACGACTTTTCAATCTCACGTTTCACCAACTTCTATCAAAATCTAATAAAAATCTGATTTAATTTCCACCAAACATGGGCTTATTAATTGTTCTCATGAGCCTTGTTCCATTTTTTTTTTTATGGGAAACTTTGTTTTGAGATTTTGTGATAAAAAAAAAAGGAGAGAAAAATTTTAAATTCACGTGTACAATATTTTATTACGTGAATGTAAGGTTGAAAATGATGAGCAAATAGAAAATTTTTAAAAAAATAGGTGACTACCTGGGGCGCCTGAACAAGTAGTAATCCTATGTTCGGATAAAAGGTAAGTTGGACAAGTGGATTTAATATTTGAAGTTGAAGCAACTTATCGAGCTTAAACAGTCATTTTTCTTTTTTTTTTTTTTTGGGTGGGGGTGGTTATGGAGAAACAGTCAACTGGATGTGATTGTGCAGATTAAAGAGACCAACATATATTTTTCTTTATGCTAAAAAACAATTATAATGTTGTTGACATGCTATAATCATGTCCAGATGGCTTTCAGCCGTCTCACTTTTGGTCAAGCTTCTACAGGGAAAAGGAAAAAAATAAAAATAAAAATAAACCAGTAAAATCTGGCCGGCTCAGATGTACATAATGCTACTCGCACGTGATAAATACATTACTCTAATTCTTAGACGAGATGATTAATTATTTTGTAGATACTTATTAAGAAATTGCCTATTAACAGGGAGCAGTGACACATGAAGACTTTGAGGGACACAAAGGTACAATAGAAGCTGGTGATTTGCAATGGATGACTGCTGGAAGAGGAATAGTTCACTCAGAAATGCCTGCTGGCCAGGGAACTCAAAAGGGCTTGCAGTTGTGGATAAATCTCTCCTCCAAACATAAAATGTAAGTATAACAACTCTTGTCTAAAAGTTCGAGCAATTCACTTTTACATGAAAACCTAATATATGCACAATATCATAACCAATTGATGGAGAGATCCGAAAAATACTATCTACTAAACATGTGCTCGCCTTCTATCTATCAGGATCGAACCAAGGTATCAAGAAATAACAAGCAAGGACATTTCAGAAGCTGCAAAAGATGGGATCAAGGTCAGGATAATAGCAGGAGAGGCACTGGGAATGAAGTCACCAGTTTACACTAGGACCCCAACTATGTACCTAGATTTCACTCTAAATCCAGGGTCTCATATTCAGCAACCTATACCAGTTTCTTGGAATGCATTTGTGTACATATTGGAAGGGGAGGGTATATTTGGAAACTCAAGATCTTCGCCGATAACAGCTCATCATCTACTTCTTCTTGGCGGATCTGGCGATGGCCTCGAGGCATGGAATAAGTCATCTAAGTCACTCAGATTCATCTTGGTTGGAGGTGAACCACTGGGTGAACCAGTTGTGCAGTTTGGACCTTTTGTGATGAACAGTCAAGAAGAAATTGACCAAACTGTTGAAGATTTTGAGAATTGCACTAATGGATTTGAGAAAGCTAGACACTGGAAATCTGAATCCACCACCGTTTTTGGTTACTAGATTAATTTATGAAGCCAAGAATTGTTGTCAATAAATGTGGAGTTGATATATGAAACTTTGTATTCATCGTCAGCTTATGTTTTTTTTTTCTTTTTTTTTTATTGTTAGTGCTCTTTTCAAGGGAAGAAGTTAATGAATTTATTTATTGAAGTTCTATCTTTGTTCTTTGACACAACCAATCAAAAGTTCTTGCACAATTTTTATATATGAATCTAAGTAACAACGAAATGTTTGTATATAGGAGCGCAGATTCAAACATTACCGTTTTATCAATTTTTTAATCACATATTTCATCAACTTTTAGAAAAAACAAGAACTTCTAAAAATATGTTTTTAAACAAACCAAACACGACTTGAATAGTTGGGGAGCAACCGATGCTGCACTTAAGCTTAGTGATCGAGAGTCATTCAATTAATGGTTGATCGAATGCTATAAAATGATTCAATTTTTCCTCAATAAATATCAAAATCAATGATTAAAACTCGATACGTTATAAATTTTCTTTTTCAAACACCACCATATCTTATCTTTATATTATAATAGAAAGAGGTCACTTAGATATTGAATGTTTCATTTAGCTTTTTGCAAGTTGACACAAAATCATGTTTGGTCAACAAGATTGCATGCATATATGAATTGCCAGTTCCCTGAAGCAAAATCTAGTGTATAATTTGAAAATAGTGCCCACCCATTAAAGGGAAAAGCATTATGAAGAAATTGACAAACAGTATCATCATCTTGGAAAGTGAAGTTGTAAAATACATGTCCACAAAACAGACACGTAATTCATGCTTGTCTTGTTCCCATGTCTAATTGCTCCCTATTGCATGCACATTTAGAAGAAACATCGTCGTAGAAGCAAATAAAAAGTGAATAATGCTATCTAATATCAATTGTGTTAATTGTTACGTGACAGTGGATTCCACTGCAATCATTACCCGCTAAATTACTACATTCCGCAACTTCATTGACGTTCGGGTCAACTGATTTTCCTTTTTTTATTTGCTTTATGAAATGCTCCATAAAGATATTTTTGTGAGTTAAACTGAACATGATTAAGAAAGATCAATAACACAAAATTTTATATAAATTTACTACTTTTAGTTATTAGCAATTATTGTCACTCAAATATTTCTACAGTTAATTTTTTTTTTATTGGCCCTTGAAATGAAACCGCGAGAAAGTGGCCCGTCCGCATACTAGGCTCGTACAATTACTGAGCCTGATATGGGCTTCCCCCAAACCCATATAGAGAGAGTCAGAGAGGAAATATGAATTCGACACGGCTTCCCGAAGAGCAACTCAATTTCTAATTTGCTGGAATAAATTGAATTCCGCAATAGAAACCGGTAACGTATAATTAATTCCATTTTCATGATTTTTTTCAATTATTTGAGTGCTGTATGTATGTGAATTCCTGTATAGTTTAACGATTATTATTGTGAATTTTATCGCATATATTGCGTTTGATGAAATTCCCCTTACGTTTAGATGTTTTTCACATTTCGATTCAACTCGGTATATTGTTGAAGTACAGCGGCAAGACAATTGATTCGCTAAATATTTTGTTTTGATGCCCAATTTAGGTTAGAGAAACGGAAACATTTTTGGTTTTTAGTGATTTTGATAAATCCAAAAAATTTAGAAGTTCGAATTCTTGGAAGTCTGTTGTTTTTTTTATTCATGGTCAGTTGTTAACAAATAGTTATAAGGAGGCTAAAAGAGGGTTAGTAGCTATATAGGTAATGCTATAATCATAAGATTTGACAAGGTTTTGCGTTGGCTGACTGCTCTTTCGTATGTATTGATTTTGTCAAAAGAAGTTTTCATTTGGATAGTTCAAGATGTGGAAGACTATATTTTATCTTGGAACTTTGCTCCTTGTACATCCCAGTTGACAGAAAGGTGGGAATTAAATTAGAAAAAACCGAAACGTTCCCGAAAATTTCACACGTCATCCTTTCAACCGGGATGTACAAGTAGCAAAGTCCTTTATCTCGTATGGGTTATCAAATATTTACTTTCCAAACAAGTACAGATGGTATCTTGCTTCCCCTCAACGCCTAAGAAGCTGGCAATAACAGTGGCATACTTCCTTGGTGGAGCTACATTATTTGCATATGGTTTGTATCTTTCACATGTAAACGCTGCTCCTCAACAATCTCGGATCAAAGCTCGAAATGACTTTGTTAGAGAAAGGTTGAGAAAGAAATATGGGGACACAAGTGTGCTGCCTAAATAAGCATCACGGTATGGTATGCAGTAACAAGTCTCAGGAATTACTGTGGGGTCTTAGTTTGGCTTGTTTAAGCATGTTTGGCTACGCTTAAAAGGTTTACTTTAAGCGACTTATTCATAAGTTATCCAAAGATATCTGCGAAAAGTTACTTTAGTTTTTTCTTAAGCTTAACCGAACATGCTTTTAATGTCTTGGCTTACTTTGACAGTGGTATCCTGTGTAATCCCTCATTCATGTCTCTTAACTTACAGACTCTGATTTCTTACATGTTACAGGCTGATTTGTGGGGGTGAATTCAGCTATGAAACCTGAATATGTTACAAGTAGAAACTGTGCTTATTGTATTTTAACAAGTTCTTTGAATTGTTTCAAAGAGTTGGGCCAAGGACAAAGAGATTAGGCAAGTTTTATGATTCTTCAAATATTCAATTTTCAGTACTTCAAAACAGCTGGTCATTCACTGAACTATATGGATTCATACTGTAGCGTTTATTCGAACAATTTTATAGGAGTCGATATTTACATTAACAATTTTTTTTCCTTTTGGCAACAGTCATGTAATTCACATTGTACACTGTGGTCAAAAAAGTTGAGATGTAATTGCTATGAAGTTGCTAATGTATCGGCTCATGTTCTTGTTATTCAGTTCTTTTCAGACGGATGAAGTTACGGAGTCAGTTTTGTAGGGTGCTGTTGGTAACTTTGACGACTATAGGGACTACATGTTGCTGATAGATTTCATTATTCTATACGCGATCACTACTAGGCTAGTCTATTGCTAGACAATAGACGGGGAAATTCATTTTACCATTACAAAGAAATTCCCTACTACACAAATCTGGGCCACTCCTAATTCTGTTAGTTCAAAGTTGAAATAGACGTTTCTCAAACTGAGATGGATATCTATGTATTACTCAGAAATGACAGGAGCTAGCATAATTATCTTAGAGAATTTTGAGTATCAATGCAACTATGCAAGTTGATATTTCGGAAGGTAGGAAGCTCGACTAGGAAAATAATTGTTTTCAATGGATACATATATTGAATAATGCAATTGCTAGCATGTATCTATGTACCACATTATCCCATTACAATTCTTTAAAGATGAACTCCCATAAAAAGTTCTTACCATATGCAGAATCAACCATATATTGACCATTAGCACCAGGGATGGTAAGTAACTTGTGTCAAGTAGGGCTAACCCTTAAAGGCCAAACCCACGATTTCATTTTTTAATTTTTTGCTTCAAGCTAAGGGAAGCCTGTTTACTTAAGAACCACACAATTAGAGCAAAATTATTATCACAACAGCACTATGTAATGCTATTACCCAGAGAAATAGAAGAATAATATTTCTAGAAAATTCATTACATGACAGTTCAAAATTTCTGAATAGGAAAAAGTTCAAGCAAACTTCTGTCTTAAAGAGAGAGAGAGATAAAAACAATTTTGAGAGACTTTTCTGAGTTACGAGACAAATTTAGGAAGCCCCGCTAGCACCCTTTCCTTTCTTCCTTTGAAGTTTCTTCATGTAGAACTCCAACTCTTTGCCCTCCAAAATATATCTAATCAAAATATTAAAAAAAAAATCATAATCAGGGAAATACGTTCGAGCATGATAGAATATTAATGGTTAATAGAGAAACAAATGACGAAGGAACTGATACTAAGCAGAGCCTAAAGCCAAATTTTTTAAGCTGAGAAGTGATCACAAAAAATCTAGAAGAAAATTATAGCATGTGGTGAAACAAATTAACATGTTATTCTGATGTTTTAAACCATCCCAGTAGGCAGTAGAGAAACATAGCAAACGAACTTTTTACATTAAAAAATTTGGGCAAGCTTGATTTCAGGGATTGACACTTCTCTGTGGCAAAAAGTACTCTGCAAAGACATCAGTTGGTACTTATCCTGAAAGTATAATGATGCACAGTGCTACACGAGTCCGAAAGGGTTTTGAAGACAACATTTAATCCTATGGTCAAGAAACAAAGGTAATATCAAGGAATATACATACCCATCAGCACGACCACACTGGCCAGGGCGTGAAGAGATTTCAGCTAAAAGACGGCCACTGCGAAGTGCGAACTGCTCGTCAACATGTGGGTCAAGCTTGCAATCTTGTTGACGCTTCTGCAGTTTCCTCTGGACATGGTTGCTTTTCTTTGTCTCTTCTACAGCATCCTCGGCCTCCTGAAACACAGTCAAATAAAATCATGAGCAAACTTCAGAGATGAGATTTTGCTAAAAAACTACGAAGCATAGTATAGTAAACATCATATGCATACCATTGAGCTGAGCTCTCAATCTCTTCTCTTTCATCTTAAGATGCTCATTTCTTTTCGTTAGAATTAGGTTACAAACTATCCTCACAGAGAATGTACATTTGTAATTTAATGGTGTCAATTAATATAAACGATAAATTGTGCATGCTACTGTCCACATGTACTTTGGTATTTGACTAACAAACATGGTCTTCCTGTATCCACTTCCCAAGTCTAAGGAAAAGGACACCACCCAACATGTTCTAACGACTGTATGCTTCAATGGTGGAATTGATGCATCCCAGTCTTGTACGTCAGAATATGTATCTCTGCGGATTAATTACATTTTGGTAAATTTTGTAAGCAATAAGCCCAAGTAAATGTCATTTAAAACATAGTTTGAAACTGCTTGAGAACGAGCTGACTAGGTCAAATCAGAATGGTAATGGCCATGGTTGTTCCAATTGTCCATTCATGGCTGCAACCACTGTCTCTCTTCAAAACTATGTACGAAAGAAAAAGAATGATGTTTCTCTTCCGAATTTTATTTGAGACGACTACAGCATGTCAGCAACACTACTGAGGTAATTGATGATAACAGACTCCTGTTTCAAAAATCACTTAGATATTCGATTACTTTTGTTTAGCAAAATATATTCTCTGTTAATAGTTTCTGAGGCTCCTCTCAGAAAGAAAAAAACTGCATAATCCCTAAACTCTTATAGAACAAAAAAGAAAAAGAAAAAATAAAATCATATTTCCCAAGCTATCCACGATCCACCCACGCTCCTCCCCAACAAACACCAAGAAGGGGGCTGGGAAGACGAACCTTTCTAAAACAAATTTTTTTTTTTTTTGATGACTCGGGTATCCAAGTTTTGCCCTACTAATCCTAAGGAGTGGCGGCTTTCTTCCCTGTTTCGCCACTCGAATTAATCCGAATGCGGTCAAAGCTTATACACACTTGAACTGGACATTCGGCAGTTCTTCTCCACATGGACCTCTGCAATCTCTGCCTTCCAACATAAATGTTTCCTTCCAATTGTCGCGGGGATTCGAACCTATGATGCTTCGTAGAAAACCCTCCTACTTTACCATTGTGTCGGGGACAAACAAATTCAATTTTTGTCTTAAGGGCAGTTGTGTATTACATAAAATATCCATTAAAAAAAAATGACACATAAAAAGGGGAAAGTGGTGCAAAACAAACCTCGGGTGTCTTTACATAATTCGCGTTAATATTAACAAGTAAGCCTTAAAATTAATTTAAAAATTAAAAATTCATAGGATATGAATTGCGTTGATTATTTCATTACCCATGGTTGCCGGTGACAATGGTAGAAGAGGATTTTTTTTTTTTTACAATAGATAAATGTTTTAGCTTATATAACCGTTATTTCATTTAATTTTCGAACACCTCTTTTAGTTGAGTTGGTTAGAGCTTGCAATTTTTATGAGATTCTCTGGTTCGATTCCCTAGCTTGAAATTCATATATTTTTAGTTCTCCAATTTTTACCATTTTACATTTTTTTACCAAAATATTAATGGCAATGGGGAAAGAGGAGTCGAACATGTGACTATCCTTAAAGATTATTGGAATCGTTACCATTAAGGCAATTGTTGAGTTTAATGTTACTATTAACATAATAATATATATTAAGTTTTAAATATTAACAAACGACATCGCTTTTACGATCACTGATTGTCAACGTTGATCGGTCAACGTCCGTCCGGGTTAAACTTTAATGTTGGGTTCGCCCCTACTTAGACCTCGGTAATTCAATTTACACGAGGAATTCACTACTACTTTATAAAACATTTTGAGAATTCAGTTGTTAATCTAAGTTAAAAAATACATCGAAGATTAAAGATTGCCTCATTTTCTGAGAGTTTGGCAAAAAGATGAAAAAGACTCCTTAAGTTCGTTAGGAAGGGGGATTGACAAAGGAGTCAGCACATCGAAGGGCCTTCTTTTGACACCCGGGGAAGCTGGCAAAGCAAGTGCAGGCTGCTGCTTGTTCATACCTTCAATAATCAACGAGAACACACCAAATTTGAGACAGCTTTGAAGTAGAGTTTCTGGGGCACCTGGAAAGATAAAATAGCAAAATAAGATAAATTTTCATACCAACAGATTGGACACTGTCGAGATGCTGCAAGGCCACCACCCTCAGACGCACATATATACATGCACGAACAAACTCAATAACTCACCACCATGGAAGAAGTGATGCAATTTAAAACCAGAAGCACACCATAATAGTCGACCTAATCTTAAGGTCACTTTGGAAGCCATTATTAAGCAGCATGGCAAGGCCAGACACAAGGAAATAATGAGGACGGGTTTGAGATTTGGAGGCTCCCAAATAAAGTCAAATTTATTTTGAAGTCAGAATTTTGAACAGTAATAAATGATTTTAAGAAAGTCTTGATGGCGTTGCTGAAAGTAAAGTGTTGACCTTAAGACACTTTAAGATGCAACGGAGCTTGAGAATTCTGAAACATATTAAATGTCATTCTCTATATAAAATTTACGCAAGGGCGCATATAACAAAAATTCAAAAAGGAGGGGGGAGAGGAGAGGAGAGTTCGAGATACCTGGAAAGCTTCGAGCAAGACCTGTGCAACATCCCGCAACTCCTGCATTGAAGACTGTAGAGAAAGGAGAAGTCACTTGAAATTGAATGATCATTCAAAGAAGTTAATTCCAATTGAAGATATCTTACCATCATCTTTTCCCCGCAACCTCTTCAAAAAGCATACAACTAAACGGCGAACTCCAGACAAAACTGCAAATCTCTGGAAGGAAGGTAATATAAAAAAGACTTGAGATAAAAGATCCGTGCCATAAAGTTATGGATGAGAAAGTTAGCGAGTTGACCAACAGTTAAAGTATCCATACCTTAGCAGAAGACCCTGCATCAGCAAATGATCCTTTCAAACCTTTCCTCTTAATTAATCCTGAACCTGAGACACAGATCACGGCATCATATTGTGAATGATCATTGCAAACTCAGAATGCAAGAATTTTTTTCTTAAAATCTTAGTAGAATCGTATGAATAGTTTATTAAACAAGAATTTTTGAGTTGATAATGAAGATTTAGTCAATATGATCATAGTCAATATGTTTAATCCAGTCAGAGTGCCAAGTTCCAATCTAGGATATTTTCATAACTTCTCCACCGGTGAAAGCCCGCAACACAAGTTACGATATTTGCATAACAAACATTATCCACCCTGCCATGCATTCCATTAGTGCCAAACGGAGTCGTTGAATTGTCGCAATAATTGTCACAATACCCCAGCTTAAACCAACACGTATATAATTTACTTAAGTAACTAAACAAGAAAAGAAAAGAAAAAAAATAAAATAGTAAAACAACCAAAAATTAGGTTACCGTAGCCTAAAATGGATCCCATGAAAGCGCCGGAGGCTGAGTCACCGGCGAAACGAATTAGGCAAACGAGTGGAGGACTTGACGGATTGGCGGTAGTGCTGACGGTTAGTGCATCATGAGACACGTTAGAAGTAGGAATTGGAATGCTTTCGACTTCAGAGTCGGAACTCGGATTGTTTGCCGGCGTCGACATCTTTAAAATTATAAACCCTAGTATTTGGTGAATTCAGAGGTTTTCAAGTTCCAGCTTCTGAAACTTTTTAGTATTTCTGAGATGAGATGATTTTGTTCGTATATATACCTTATTGCAAGACGTTGTCGTTTGTCGCATTGCCCTACCTAACGACTAGTCAAAGGTATAATTGCATCATTAGCCCTCAACCTATTATTCAAGTAGCAAGTTAATTTTTAATGTTTAAAAATGACTGGACAAGTTTCGAAATAACAAAAGATTTGATTAGCAACTACTTAATCTACTTTATATATAATCGATGACGGCTCTTTGTAGGTTTTAGGGCTCCTCCATCTACGATTTCATGTGAAAGAAGTATGAATTTACAAAAGGTTCACAAAGTCAAGTGAAAAACAAGGTTTTCGTGAGAAAAAAGAAATAGGAGAAAAGAGAGGATCTTGCCCAATGCTTAAAAAAAAAACCCGTCATTCGTTGACTAAGTTTTAAAATTAATGATATTTAGAATCACTGGTGCTTAACTTGAATATAAGTGTCAATAAATGTTAATTCACCTTAAAAAAGTAAAATGAGTCATATTTAAGATGGTTTATCACTTGCATGCTGCCTACACTGCTGTTGTAATACCTGTAGTATTACATAAATTCAAGTTTTATTCACTTTTACTTTAAGAAATCGGTATTAATGGAACTAAGCTCATGTTTGATTTAACTAAAAAAAAAAAAATTAGTAAATTCTGATAAAAGTGAATAAAATGTGTGATTAAAAAGTCGATAAAAATTAATCTCATGAAATATATGATTAAAGTTAATTTCGGAGAAAAAAATGAAATTTAAAATATGGGGAGCCAAACATAAGCTAAATAAGATCATCCGTTTTAATGGAATGATATTTCTAATTGTACATAATTTGGTGTACATAAGAGTATCTACGCTCTCACAAGGAGGTGGGACCCATGCGGATAAAAAATATTTTCTTTAAGTGGGTCCCATCCCCAAATACCCTTGTGTACACCAAATTATGTACCACTAACAATTCTCCTAATGAAAATATTATGAAAATTGGAGCAAGGTATGTAACTTCCAATTAATGAGGTCAGAAATTTATCGGCCCAATATGGGTTTGTGTTGATATAGATATAGTTATGATACAACGACATGCTCGATGATAATGAAACACGTGCCAATATATGATTGAACAGTTTAAAAAAAGAAAAAGCACAACACACAATCATTATTTGTCACACCACACTGTCTCCCCATCCCTGTCATTGCCCATGTCCAAGGATTATTATTTATATATTATTAAAAAAACTATACCCTTTTTTAGCTTAACATAATTAGTAATTGCCTCATTTAATCAAACATTTAAATAAAAATAATCCATTTTTAAGGTAAAGTCAATTCCTGTCATTTTTGCCAAAGAGGTAAAAAGGACGCAAATGGTTTCTTCCACAATTCTTTCGCAACCCATGGTTTCATCGAATATGCTTTTGTGGGATAAATTGGCTTTTCTTTATATTTTATATTTTTAACTAAAGTAAAGATATTTAAGTCTTTAAATTAAAAAAAAAACATATAATTCAGGGACCTGTGAATAATTAAGGAAAGACATGTCAAACTGCACGTGCTCTCTCGCTCCAATCCCAACTGCCAAATATTTACACTTTTGATTGGCTAATATTTTTATTTTATAATTATTATTCTTCCAGAATGCTCGAAGGCCAAGATTTTCTGCAGGGGCTTCAATCCCATTATCATCCTGGTCAAAGGAAATGCGCGAAAATGGTCCCAAACCTATGAGAATCTTGCTCTTTTGGTGCCAAACTTTAAGATCTTGGTATTAATTTCCCAGGTGTATGCAGTTAGGTGTGCAATTGGTCCATTGGATATATTCCGTCCAAAATGGTTGGTAGTTTTATTTGTTTTTATTGAGGGATAAATTTGTCAAACCTTACATGAAATGAAAGAAAAACCTCATGGGTAATTATATGCACACACAAATTTTATTTCTTCCACCATATTTCAATTGTACTTAAAAGTTCTTAATTTTCTCATTATAACACTTATGTCCCTATTGATTTTTCATGCCATTATTATCTTCAAACTTTCCATTAATTAATACATGTTTTATTTGACAACTGTTCAAAAGTTCGTTGAAATGATATAAAACAACTTATTTTTTCATCATATTTTTTAAAAATAAATAAATAGAAAGTGAGAAAAAAATATCTTCCCTTGTTTTAAAGGACGAGAACAAAATATTTTGATATAAATCATCATAAAGGACGATATATATTAATTAATAGAAGGTTGAAAACAAAAATTCAACGAAAAAAAATTAAGAAAATAATTGATATAATATGTAAATATTAAATAGCTTAATTGCAAGTAAAATGTTGTGTATCAAATAAAAATCGTGCCGGCAATATAACCACTCAAACTTCATCCTCTCCCACAACACCCACTCACTTCATCCAAACCAACCTCAACCTAGGGGTAAGCAAAGTTGTAAAAACATTATATATTGAATCAAAATCGAGCCACAACTAGGCAATTTGCTTTGTTTCTACTCGAGTTCTAATTGGTTCTAAGTATTAATTTTCGTGAATGTAATTTTTGAGTAATTAAAGGTTTGTGTTCCTTTATCATTTTAAGGCTAACATTTTCAACTGTTCGGAGAATAAAGAAACTGAAAGTGAGATTGTAACATGTTTTTCAAAAACTCGTTCGAGCAAATAATTAACTAGTTGAGGTAAATTGTCCCGTTTAGTTAAATGTGAAAAATACAAATAAGCAGTATCAATATAAATTATTATAATGGATAGATTATAAAAAATTTAGATATCTAAACAATTATAGCTTAAGAACTTGGTGAGCGGGTCAAGTTTGGTTTGGGTGGAGGTGGGAAGGGTTGTTGGAGAAGATGGATATTTTTTTAAAAATTTATTTGAGGTTTGACAAATTTATCTCTGGAATAAAAATATATAAAATATAAAATTGCATTTAAAGCACAAAATTAATAGTCATTTTGAATGAAATCCTTCCAATAGACCATTGCTTACCTAATGGCATAGGTTTGGATGCCAAAATTTAAAGGCGTAGGACCAAAACAGAAATATTAGAATAGATTTGGGACTATTTTCGCTCATTTCCTTTCTGGGTAGATTTTATACTTCGTACGGTTTCTTGTAAAACCCCTCGTTTTGCTAACTGGGTTGTCTTTAGTTTTGGATAACAGCCTCTGATTTTGCCGAAAGTTGGTTTATTTTGTAGTTGAAGGCAAGAAGTTTCTTTAATCCCCTTTTAGCTTTGTTGTTTTGTGCTTTGAATTTTGCTGCTTTCCCCTTTGTTTTTTTAATTGAACTGAAGACTGAAGTTGGTGTTAGCTTGCTTTTTCGATTTGCGAGAGGTTTGAGTCACTAACTCACCGTTTTGTGTTGGAAAATAGGTGTTCACTTTATTGATATGTGGTGTTATCTTGATTGAACTGTTAATGGGTTTTGCTTAATTTCGGCGTTTTGAGGTGTGTACTTATCAAATCGAGCATAGGAAAGGTCTCAATTTGGAATTTTTGAAATCTTCTTTTGTATTAAGCTTTACCTGAGGGTTTGTTGATAGTTAATATATAAGCGTTGCTTCTTCGTGAATTGGGTATCTGGGATTTGTGAATTTGACACCTGAATTTTGGGTATTAAGGTCTCTCGTTTATGAGCTTTTCCCCATTTTCTCTCTTGAGCTTTTGAATGACTTTACCGTGAGTCTGTTTGACTTGAACGTCTTCTTGTTAACTATGCCCTCCCGCTTTGAAGTTTTTTTTTTTTGGAAATTCTCTGCATCTCATTTCTTCTTCTTGTTGCAATCAGTTTACTTGAATTCCTTCTTTTTAACTAGTTTGTTTATCCCAATTATCTAAGTTCTAAATCCATGCATCTTGCAACTTGTAGGTTGTTGCTCTCAGTCCTTGAGTGTTTTAAAGATTGTTGAGTGTGTCTGATAAGTTCTTATATTCTGCAGTGATTTAGGCTTCTTTAACTTTTCAGTTCTGAAAATCATAGTTTTTTTTTTCAACTGTTTGTGAAGGGAGAGAGAAGGGGTGGAACAGAGGGGGAGAGGTCTTTTGGTGCTAGAACTTTTGAGAGGAGAGTGGAAGTGTTAAAGCTAGAGACGTGTTTTCTGATTATAGTACTTATTTATGTGAATAAGATTTGTTTACCGTCTCATAAAAAACTTAAGCTGCTAAGACAGGGGCCATACGTATTCATAGAAATCTTGTCGCGTGTTGATCGTATTCATTTTCTGGTACAGTGAACAAATTTCATAAATATGCAGTGGCAAGACTTGCACATATTCATATAAATCTAGTAGTCAACTATTTTGCATGCTACATAGCATATAAAATGTTGCAAGGTTTCATCTAAGGTTCAATTTGGAGTGACTAGTCTCTTCAAGAAACTCGTTCTCTTGTTTTTCGCAGGTAAATTTCTAAGATCCTCATGGATTCCCCGCTGTCGGTGGTGTCACCATGCAAAAGCTCTTCTGTTTTTGTAGAGTCCGAGAAGCAGAATACCAATATTTTTGCAGAAAACCCCAGCTACTTTTCAAAGGTAATCACTCATCAAAGCAAGGAAACTCTAATTCGAAAAGACTTCTTTGGCGTTTTGGAGGTTTGTATAAATCAGGCTAGGGATATTCAAAACATCTGCATCTACCAAAAGCAAGATGTTTATGCTAAGCTTTGTCTTACTAGTGATCCTGAAAATACAGTCTCCACTAAGATCATTAATGGCGGTGGGAGAAATCCCGTCTTTAATGAGAATCTCCGACTCGATGTTCATAAAGTCAATTCCTCTCTCAAATGTGAGATATGGATGCTTAGCAGGGTGCGAAATTATCTCGAAGATCAACTCTTGGGATTTGCTTTGGTACCTCTGTCTGAAGTCTTCCTTAACAACGGGAAGTTAGAGAAGGAGTTTTCTCTCTCCTCAACTGACCTCTTTCACTCTCCTGCGGGTTATGTTCAGTTAGCCCTCTCCTATTTCGGAGCTTCACCGGAAGTGATTCCAATTCCTGCATCATCCTCATCTGTGGCCGCAGATGCAGCTGTGCAGGACATGAAATCAACAGAATCTTGTCCGAGTGACTTTGACAAAATTGAGTTCCCAGATCCTAATGTAGTGAATGAGAATCATCAGATGGTTTCCGAGTATTTTGGGATCCCAAATACTGATTTGGACGACTCCCATAGTTCAAACAGTCTGGTCAACTCTGGAAATGAAAATAACATAAACTCAGAGGTAGGTGTTCAACTTGAAGAAAGCTTCTCAACAGGTACCATCACTTTGACACCGTTTCCAAAGCATGATTCTCCTCTGGGCTGTGTATCAACGAATGGAACTCCATCTGCTTCACTTCATTTGAGCTCACAGTCATCTGAGACCCCTGGAGACTCAAAATCTCCAAATGAAGAATATGTGTCACCTCCTAAAGATAATCGGAAGGATAAAAGTTCTGATGTTGGAGAAGCTGGGAGTAATGCGTCGGGGGGGCTACCAAATGATACATTTGCAAAGCCTGTTGTCACCGTAAACATTGAACCGGAGCCAAAGGTGGTGCAGCAAGACATTGTGGATATGTACACGAAGAGCATGCAGCAATTTACTGAGTCTCTGGCCAAGATGAAGCTTCCAGGAGACTTTGAAAACCAGCCAACGAGCTCTGGCAATTCAAGTTCGGAGCAGAAAACACCAACGTCTAAGAACTCTGGATCTAGAGTGTTTTATGGGAGTAGAGCTTTCTTCTGAGCTTTCATTTGATGTTCCAAGTGATATAATGATCCTAATCAAGACTGATGCTTTTAGTAAACATTATGTGCATGTTTGGTATGCAGTATTAGATGGTAGTTGACTAGTGTATGTTTTGTGCAATATTAGATGGCAGTTGATAATACAATGAACAAGATTTTAGTTTCTTGTCATTTTTAATAATGTCTAATATTATGTAATCAACCTTACCAAACATGCCAAAAGTGTAATGCATAAGTCGTAGTTATTGTATGGTGGGCATGCTTTAGATGATGATTAATGACGTAGACTTTTATGGAAACAATTTTTTTTCCAAGTTAGTCTTGATATATATTTGAGATGGATGTCCTCAAACATTTGCCAACATAGATCTTGTTCTCTCTGCTTGTAATAACTATGTAATCAAGTTACCTTAATAATGTGTCATTATGATACTGTCCACCTTCAGTGATGTATTTGAAGGATTTAGCACAGTGGGCTAAAGTGTCCATTATTTCCTTTTGGCTGTTTGATAACATCTCCACTGGTAAAGGATTTGTCTGTGCAGAATCATTTACTGAGCTTGCATGGTTGCAAGATAACATTGTCTTTATAATTTCACAACCCATTTGATTTTCAACGACATGCATTTCTGGCCAAAATTTTACATAAAAGTTTTCAGATTGAGTGACTAATTTTATCTGAGTAATTACTGGTTCCTCTCTCCAAAGGAGATACCGACGGGAGAGTGCTGCTCCAAATTCTTCCCCCAATAAAAGAACAACATGCGCTTAGCAGTCTAGACTCTGAAACACTGCTTCAACTGTTCAACACCTTTTCTCAGTTTTGGGTATCAAACTTTCAAATTGCAGTGGGGTCACTTTATAGTATATTGTAGTACTTTTTTCAAACTATCAAATTTCAGTAGGGACAGTTGACCCTACTATTCCCCTTTAAATCCGCTAGTGCACTGGCCTAGTAAAAGCTTGCACCGGGCCGGGTCGTGCATTGTCCTATCTATGAAGGCCGGTTCAACCGGGCTTTCAGTTTAACCCAACTCACTTTATACCTCTTCATGCGGCGAAAGGATTTTTGAATGTTTTTTGTCGTTTTCATATCGGGTTGTAAAGGAGAAAACGGAGTTGAATTTGCTTTCTTTTCCTTTTTCTTGGGAAGAATCAGAATTCAATGGGTCGGTGGACAAAGTAAATTTCTTTTAGGAAAAAAAAAACTCTTTTTCGACTTTCTTTTTATTTATTGAAATTGTTGTAATTTTTTTTAATTATAAAAACTGACTTGGACGCGGGATTACGTCAACGTCCCCAAATTACATCTACGGTTCTTCACTTCTCTTCGACAAATGTTCAATAGGACGATTTTATATGCACAAACGTAGAATCGATTATTTAGTTTATGATACCTCAAATCTCGAACCATTCAAACATGGTATCTCGACATTTGAAGACCACTATGGTTTGATTTTAGTTTAAATTGAATAATGGTTTTAGAATTCATAACCGACCCGTTTATAGTTTGATATCATTTCTACACCCAAAGCCAAAATTGAAGAATCATATATGCGTCCATTTTTTTTTTTATTTTTTTCTAAAGTAAGTTCATAAAAATAAAAAATATCTTATTTCTATTACTTTTAATTTATTTTCACATTTATTTTTTGTTTTCATGTAAATTTGATCGGTTGATCAATAGGGTGGAAGGTTAATTCTCTTCAACTTAGAATTGATAGTTTCGTTAACACGGTATGACTATCTTATTATTTTTTTCTTGGACATTGATTTCTTCATGTATACGTCTCCAACAAGACGGATTGGAGGCTTCAACAATTAATTTAGGTTCATGAGAAGATTGAACTAACATAAGCTAAGCTCGATCTTTTGGAGAAAATATATATAAGATAAGATCAAAATCTTTCCACAGGATAAGAAAACTGAGAGAATCGAGGTACCTGAGAGAGGATCCAGAAAGAAAGAAATTCACCAAACTTCACACAACTTTTTAGATGATAAAATATACAGTGTCTTAATTTCATCAATAAACAATCAAATGAATCCACACACAAACTCAGAAACTCAGTTTAAGACATAACACAAATAAAACTTTCAATGTGTCAAGTACAGAATTTCAACTGAAACGAATCAAAATATTCAGTATTTTATTAAAGGGGAACTTATGCGGGCATCCCTCTTATATTTCACGCTAGAACATCAAACAGAAGCTCACATACAATCTGGGAAAAATACAAATTCCAGAAATGTCGAAAAAACTAGGATACGTGCCAGCATAGGGCCGACAGGGACTGAAAAAGAAAAGAATATAAAAAAAAATAATCCTCTACTTCTTTAGGTTGAGCCAATGGTACTGTCTTGTTGAAGAGACTCAAAAAATTAACTAGAATGGATCTTTGATAATGTATCCCGCAATCTGATTTACATCTCAATNAGACTCAAAAAATTAACTAGAATGGATCTTTGATAATGTATCCCGCAATCTGATTTACATCTCAATTGAAAGATCAATAAGGAACCTAAGTTATGCGTAAAAACCAAACCTCAATTTTTCACAAAATCCAATGAAACTGCTCTTTCTGAACAAGAACACGGTTAGCTCCATATAATGATATAAATATAAGCTGAGATACTTATTTATGAGGGATATGTAAGAAATTCACAATCCACATTTCTGAAGTCTCTTCTCCTATAATTATCTTCAGATATCTGATACTCACGTTTCCTATGCAGCAATTCCTGAAAAAGGTAAATGAAGAAAA
>CAIGRQ010022349.1:0-14622 GCA_903798375.1 Fraxinus sp. D2006-0159 | reverse complement strand
AAATTAAAACAAGATCAAGCGGACAGTTAGATTTCAAATGCTTGCAGCCCAAAATGGTCTCTCTCTCCCTCCCTCCCTCCCTCCCTCCCTCTCTCTCTCTCTCTCTCTCTCTAATTGAGATTAAAGTAATAGCATATCTCATTAATGCACTAAGTAGTTAGTTTATATAGATATGGGCTTCAATCATTACAACACATTTTCATTTTATTCATTTTCAACAAAAAAAAAAAAAATGAGGAGAAAAAAATATATTTTCATTGATTCATTAGTCAATCTCAAATTTATTGAGAAAGAGACTCGATTAAAATGAAAGTTTATTGATTTAATTTATTTAACATTAGAACAATTAAAAATTTTGAAAAAAATATTCAATTGAGCAATTAAAGCAGTGTTCTAAAATGTGTAATGCATGACAATGCGTGCAGGCATAGTTATGGGTCGGATGAGCTTAGACATAAAAAGACGTTTTCTTATTTTAATATTATTTAATTTTTAATCAATCAAAAAATCATTTAATAATTAAAAACAATACCTACCAAGTATTTAAAACAAAATTATATGAACTTTATACATTTTTAAAAAGTTTCCAATAAAAAGATAAATTTCAAATGTAAATCAATTTTTTAAGTTTTAACTTAGAAAAATTGTAAATTTTTTTTTTTTAAACAAAGATAATAATGCGTGCCTCGGAGGTGCGCATTAGTTGTTGACTGCTAAATATGGCTTGGCATTTCTGCATTTTAGAACGCTGAATTAAAATATTTATTAACATTTTTTAAATATACTTTACTAAAGTATATTCGAAGTTGAATTATATTAGTAAACAAACCAATTCAATAACTGAAAATAAAAATTTCATTATCCTAATAACATATTTTTTTTCTAAAGAAGAAAGCTTTTGAAAACGAATTCTCCTCTTTAATATTTAATGCAGAAAAAACAAAAAAGAAAATAAATCTTAAAATGTTACATTTTTCTTTCTAATTCCAGAGGTTACAAATATGTCAATGTAATAACTCTTAATTATCAATTCTCTCTATTTTCATGTAACCGTTATTTCACCTTTAATTATTATTCTATACAATTTCAAATGGAATTTTAATTATTAATTATTTTATTATAATTATAAAATATGATTATATATAGACGAGCTTCGATTTTTTAGTGATTAAAACTTAATTCGATTAACACGTAATTCTAAGTAGTTAAAATAAAAGAATAAAATTTACTAATAATAATGCAAATAATGGTAAACTTTGATATATTTTTTTAAATACTATTTTATTACCACATTCGAATCAAGTATATGATAAAATACAAATTTTAATTTCAAGATTCCTTAATCTTCACGCAATCTAAATTTGATTAAATTTTAGAAAGAGACTAATACTTAATATATAGGTGTAGATTAATGAATTTATTGGGACCTTAGGGGATGTCAACTTTTAATATATGATGATTTGATAACCCTAATAAATACTTAACCCAATTGCAATTTTTATTTATTTGTTTAATTACAATTTTATCCCCCCAAACAGCATGCTATAGACAGTTACAACTTATATGCCGCCCCAATTTCTCATAGACAATGTTCTAAAAGGCGGCGTAGGCGTTCCTTAGCGAGATGCAAGGGCAAAACGCCAAACCAAGTGACTTGGCTTGGCGTCTTATCAATCATTGACCGCTAATGCGCGCCTAGGCGCGATTATGTGGGCTTATTTTTTTAATTTCTTTTTTACAATTTTTTTGAAATTAAAAATTATTATATGTTAATTTCTTCAGTTTGCCCTAATATAAAACCACCACTTGAACCCAAAAATTTCTCTCCTCCAATCTGCAACATCTCGGCAGTCAGAAAATGATATCTTATAACCTTCGATAGGTACTAAAAATGCTCAAAATGAAATAAGGATACTCGACAAAGAGAATTTTGTATCAAAAGACACAAATGACGATTGGATAAAGAAGATGATATTGAATTGAAATCCAATAATGAATTAGATAAGATTTAAATTCATATACTATTTACTTACTATTTTGTATTTAAATTTGAAACTTATCTTTTTGTTGAAAATTTTTAAAAAATGTATAAAGTTCCTATAAATCTGTTTTAAATGTTTAGTAAGTATTATTTTTAATTATTAAATGATTTTTAATTGATTAAAAATTAAAATAAGAAAACGTTTTTTTACGTATATGTCTCTCCTAAGCTTGTCTAGCCCATAGCTTGCCTTCCACGCATCGCCACGCATTACGCCTTTTATAACACTGCTGATACAATACATTTTTTTTTCCAGCAATTAATGCTCGTGAAATGACATGTTTAGCCCTGTACGATGAGAATTAGAGTTGAAGATTTTAAAAAGAAGAAAGACATAAAAGGGTTTTTCTCCCTCGACTATGATACACAGCCTTAAAAAACATTATTTCGTTTTGGAAGATTGATTTTCTACACAATTTTTATGGTGTCAACATTTCCTTACGAAGAAAAATAAATATTAAAAAGATGGTAAAGTACTCAAAAAGGATTAAATACATTATGGCTCATCGAACTTTTAACCAACTTGCATTTGAGGTCATTTAACTTTAACTCGACCCGATTAATGTTCGTACGATTGTAAAATCATAATCACGACGCTTCACATTTTAACCCAAAACATTGCAAACTGGCAAAGGGCAAAATGTGTGAGGAATGAAATAAAAAGTCATGATTTATAAGACGATAATCATTTTGCTGGTTCCACATTTGCTGGTTAATTGATTCGATGCGATTGTTTAGATATATTTGATATGTTATAAAATAGTACATTATTAGTTACCACATCTAATGCATGTCTTATGGTCGTTTGATAGACAAATGAGGAAAGGAATTACAATTCTATGTTAATTGAAAAATAAAAACATAAAAGAATTCGTTTTCCATGAAAACAAAGAAAATGCAGTTTAAAGTGGTTGTACCTTGAAATTCGATTTCTATTTCCACGTTGCAATCAAATAGCCAAAGTAGAATTCGTTTTCCTGGAATGTAACATTTTCCATGAAATTCGTTACAATCAAACATGGTCTTAGTGTTTCAATCATCGTCTTCACAAATATTTTACTAATTTCTAATTCGTAATTTAGTGCAGAGTTGAGATCTATGGTACACCACTAAACTTTTGACGCCTTGAAAATATCTAAATTTGAGTAGCAAATGAGAATGCAACGATTTAAATCTGATGTCACTTGTGATATATCAAGATATCAAAAACGTTGTAGTAGAGGAGAGCACATGCTCGGATTTGGATGATATGTTTTCCCTTTCAGACACCGATACAGCACCAAGATTGACATCTTTCCAACAAGGAAAATGGGGCAATTTTACAATTCCTAAAAGAAAACAAGGGCATTTAAGGATGTTATCCAATCTGTTTCTTTGACTTCCAGCCTACTCAGTTACATATCCCAACGATCATTTTAAATTATTGAAAAGAAAAGATGAAACAAG
Organism: Fraxinus sp. D2006-0159; assembly: GCA_903798375.1. Classification (NCBI taxonomy): domain Eukaryota; kingdom Viridiplantae; phylum Streptophyta; class Magnoliopsida; order Lamiales; family Oleaceae; genus Fraxinus; species Fraxinus sp. D2006-0159. The sequence continues at coordinate 11,135 of CAIGRQ010022349.1, read as the reverse complement.
TTTTTCAAAACTCAAAAAAAGTTTAATAAAACCAAGAGGGAGGGACAGAAGCAATTAATCGTAATCAAACGTTTGTTGTCCAGTCTGTTCATTTGACCTTTTAATCTGTCATTAAATTACATTTGATCACCTCTTAATCCACACTCATTGCTTGTCAGTTGTCTCCAATAAACATAATTGGTCCTCTTTTGAATTTTTAGTGATATTATGCTAATTAAGTTACAGATAAGCAGTCGGAATCACTTTGAAAAAATCATATTCTGATGGGATTATAGAAAAATAAAGGAAAAGGTAGGAGCTGCAAATTTTCATTTTCACGCGTTCTCTTTTACTGCAGACTGAAAACTCCTCCAGGCCTTGTTATTAATATATCTTCATTCCAACAATTTCTTGTTCCACATTGCACATTTCCCAGAATTCCATGTGCTTTGTTGGGTTATTTTGTGTTCTGGGTTTCCCTGCAATTCCCTTCTACTTCAAATTAAAAATTTCTTTTGGCAATTCCTTCAATAAACGTGCAATTGTTGAGGGAATTTAGATGAACTATCTGAAAGGATACTTTGGCAATGGCATTGTAAGAGATCTGGGCTTTATAGTTTGAGTTTCTTAAGGCAATTTTAATAACTGAATTCCATCAAATACAGGTAAAATTTCAACTCTTTGAATGTATCACATTTTTCTGGGTTTTATGCATTTAATTTAATTATATGCAATTTCCAGTATTTAACTTGAAAAAAAGGAAAATTTTGTTCATTTGGTCCACTATATTTATATTGATTGCTTTAAGTGATGCTAATCTTGAAATAAAAAAATCAAACTCAGCTGAATTGATTGAAAGCATATAGGTGTTCTGTATTTTTATGAATGTATAATTTTATAATTTTCTATGTGGCAGGCATTTTGGTGCAAAATGAGTTCTGGTCTTAATTTTGGTTTGTCAAAGAAAACTCATATCTTTCATCTTAAGGTGTGGGTTTTAATTGCAATCTTTTTGGGCATCTTTTCTGTATTGGTTCTCTTGCTGTCGTTGTTTTGTGTATCGCGTAAGAAGTCAAAAAGTGGTAGTCATACACTTCCCATAAGCCAGATTCCAAATGTATCTAAGGAAATCAAAGAGATACGGGTAGATCAACATTCAGCCAACCACTATGTTGGCAATGGCAGGGATTTCTTCACTGTCCAGGACAAGAATGAAAAAGATTCAGATAAGCTTTTGGCATGCTTTAGTGATGAGAAGGCTAAGAATGGTGATAATAGCAGTCAATCTGGTTCGTTTAATTGCCTGGAGAAAGATGATGCTGCGCCTGAATCCGGAGAGAAGAAGTGCTCTGTAGCAGTATACCGTCCTTCTTCAGATCCTATAACTGTGTCTTCCCCTCTAGCTGGCCTACCTGATCTCTCTCACCTTGGTTGGGGTCATTGGTTTACCCTGAGGGATCTAGAAAATGCAACGGGCAAGTTTTCAAGGGATAATATTATTGGGGAGGGTGGATATGGAGTTGTCTATTGGGGCCAACTGGTCAATGGTACTTTTGTGGCCGTGAAAAGGCTCCTAAATAACTTGTAAGTTTTACAATGGTTTCATCAAATTAGTGAAAAGAAAACGAATTCTTGTTTCTACAACTACATGATGTGACGTTTGTGATACTTTCTGTGTAGAGGACAAGCAGAGAAGGAATTCAGGGTGGAAGTTGAGGCTATTGGTCACGTTCGGCATAAAAACTTAGTTCGGCTTCTTGGTTATTGTATTGAAGGAACCCATAGGTATAATTCCTCTCTATTAGTGGAGTTGTCTAATGTAAATAGTGAAAACCTTGCATACTTGATAATGACCTTGAAAAGTTATTTTAGCTACTATATATGATTTTATTTAACTTTTCTTCTCTATACTTAATAAAAATTTAGGGTATTGGTATATGAGTACGTCAATAATGGCAATCTAGAGCAGTGGCTCCATGGAGCTATGTCCCAGCATGGATACCTCACTTGGGAGGCTCGTATGAAGATTCTCCTTGGCACAGCAAAGGCGTGAGTCCGCATCTCTCTGTATTTATGAATTTAGATTACCTGCAGGCATCCATTTCTTAATATAAATTTGATGAAACTCTTTCAGTCTTGCATATCTGCACGAGGCGATTGAGCCCAAAGTGGTGCATCGAGATATTAAGTCGAGCAATATACTGATTGATGAGGACTTCAATGCTAAAATATCAGATTTTGGCCTTGCTAAGTTGCTGGGTGCTGGAAAGAGTCATATCACTACTAGAGTAATGGGAACCTTTGGGTTAGTATTGGTCTAAGAGATACCTATGATTCAGTATTGGACTAGTTTACTTTCTCTTTTTGTAGAGTAGATGTTTAAAAACTAGAATCTCCTAAATTTAAAAATCTGATCTTTTTTCCTATATGGCCATTACCTCGCTTACCACAGATATGTAGCTCCAGAATATGCAAACAGTGGCCTCCTAAATGAGAAGAGCGATGTTTATAGCTTTGGTGTTGTGCTTTTGGAAGCAATAACTGGCAGAGATCCCGTTGATTACAGTCGCCCTGCAACTGAGGTATGCATGTCAAAAAATCAATGTCTTGTGTTACTGCAGAGGTATTAAATGTATTAAGGTTTTTTGAAGGTATATTGACTCTTTGAGTAATGGCAAAGAGATGATTATTCATCTAGCCTTGTTATGGAAAGTTCTTGGGCTGTTTAAATATGCCATTTGCCACTTGCTGTGCTGCATCAGTGAATTAGTTCCAGTATTGTCTTTTTGAAATTAAAAATTTGAATTCAGTTTTGAATACTATTAAGTACCTACTGACATCATCTAGGTTGGAACTATAGAAAGAGTAACTTAAAAATGCAAATTTGAGTTTTTGACTTTTTGAAAGCCTAATCTTCCTTAGTAGCTGCATTCTCATGTTTCAAAAAGTTACAAGTATAACAATGCCATCTGATTTTCTTGCAGGTGAATTTGGTCGACTGGCTCAAGATGATGATAGGAGCCAGACGGTCAGAAGAAGTGGTTGATCCCAATATTGAGACTCGGCCATCAAAATCTGCCCTGAAACGAGCTCTTTTGACTGCCTTAAGGTGTGTTGATCCAGACTCTGACAAAAGGCCAACAATGAGTCAAGTTGTGCGAATGATCGAGTCGGACGAATATCCAGTGCAACGAGAGGTTAGTTTTTCACTTGATCAAAATTATATCAAATTATTGAATGTTTGTGATTTTAGTTAAACTTGGTTTGAATTGTAAGCTTTCTGAATCATGTATGTTTGGTTATAAATAGTCATCTAACATTATGTCTTCAACCTACAGGGTCGTGGAAGGAGGAAGAATCAAGTAGTTGAAAATGGGAAGGAGAACTCTGTTGCAGATAGTAATGATGATCGTAATTTGAGGACAGAAAGCAAAAGTCACGGTCGAGTATAGCCAAAAGTGGGCAGACATGCAAAAGTGATTTCTAGGTTTAGAGAAAGGGTAAATGTTTACAGGATACAGCATTATGTGATCAATTATGCTACAAGTACAGATTTTTTTAACAGGCGTGGCACCATTGGAAGATGGGAAAAAAAAGGTCAATCATGTTCATCCATATCATCGTCGATATCAATTCTGTTAAAATTTCCGTGTACTTGGAGCTTTATTGTTATGAGATACAGTTTGTGCAACACCATAGTCTGTATTTGAACGGAGAGATGTGAATATATTCACTTTGATTGAACAAGGATGTAAAGGATTGGTTTGATGACTTTGGATTTTAGTCCATGTTTTCACTTTGGTGTGATATGTTTATTTTCTGCTATAACACGGCACTGTCATACGTCGTATTATGCCTCAAGCCCCAGTTGAGACGAGGTACTGGAGTCGAGTATGATGCTATCGAATGTTGCAAAAAAATGTTTTTTCTTTCCGAAATCCTCGACTGAATCCATTATGAATACATACTAGTCTAACACACCTACCATTAACGATATTATGAGAGAAATTTTTGTGTTTCAAACTGAAGAGTTTAAGAAGAGTCGACGAAGGACAAATTTCTGAAATCTGATCCATTGTGTTGGCAATATGTCCAATTCTACACCAGCAATTCGCTGAATAAGTTGAAAGACAGTCAAGAGGCTTAGCGCAGTCGCTCGCTAAGTTGAGAAGTAGGCTTAGGTGTCAAGGGTAAAATTCAAAAATAAAAACTAATATACAAAGGTTTACTTTTTAATATGAAATGTTAAGCTTTAATATGATATCAAAGTCTAATTTAATTTGCGTACAAGTTCAAACTAGTAGACGAATTTCAAGATTGGTGTTGACCTCCAAATCTAAAAGACTCAATTGTCAACACATCTCTTGTGATATCCTCATCTATCTATATGTTTACCTACACACTTTTACACTAGTAAGAATGCAAGGCTATCAGCCCCTCGGGGCATAGCTCAGTGGTGCAAAGGACATGAGTGAGGTAGTCTCAACTGAGCTAGCAGTTACAGCGTGAGGATTCGATTCCTGTCTCTAACAAAGTTTGAAATTGGATTCTTTGTGGGCACCAGTATGACAGCTCTTGTACCCTGACTTACTGAAGCACATTTCGCGATTTACCTCCTCCACAATGCTCTAGAGACGGAGCGGTAGGGAACCCTCAAGGTTGGGGTTCAACCTTTAAGAATGCAAGGCCATCGTTCTCGGGGTGGTCTAGCCACTTTGTCTTTTAATTCTGTACCTTTTTAACCAATTGTACACCTGGCAACGGGCCCTTTCCATTTGCCACATCACCACAAGAATCTCATATTGTTTCTTGGACCCTCCTAAATAAGGAAAGGTTTAGTGGCTGGACATAAGGGTGTTAAGGGATATTTGTCCCATTTAGAAAGATCTTATGGATTCCCTTCGTAGCCATCAGAATCAGTGTCAGAGACGGGAGGGAGGAGGATTCTTTTGAGGATATGGGTATTCTAAAATGCTAAAGAAACAGGGTCGGTGACCGACCTAAAAACAGGGGTCGGCCCTTGATTTGAATTGTGGGCCATCCAAATCAACGCCCGAATGGAAGCCACATCAAGCCCCTGTTTTTGAGTCCGTCACCGACCCTGTGTGTATAGCCAACAGGAGAAGTTGTGGGGTCTGGAGTTCATCAAAATATGAAACACCGTTGAGGGTCTTCTTTTACAGTTGGGAGGTGCAAACCTGCCCTTTAGTTCGTGGTGAATTGGCTAATCCGTCCTGCATGATGTTCCACTCCTACGTGGCATCCAAATATGGCAAAGGCATAACAATTTGTATTTTTAGACAAGTCTCAGTCTCATTAATAACCAACTTATAAGAGAATTTCCAAAAAACTCTCTAAATATAAGAATACGATCCCTGTTTTAAAGAGTCAATATTTAAAAATAAGTTCGTAGATTAAAATAAAGAGTGAGTTTGGAGTTGAAGAGCAAATTCACTCTTTATTTTTACCTTATAATGAATACATTAAGTTACAAATTTCAATACTCTTAATTCTCAACCCATTTAAATTATATTTGAAATGAATGTCCATTTACTTCATAAAAAAATATGTTAAATAAAAGATTAGGAGAAATTACTGTATTTATTGAAAAAAAAAATGGTAAAATGAAGAGCCAAAATGGAGACCATTGCTAGAGTGTATATTCTAAATTTAAAGATGCTCTCTATTATACGTACAATGTTCTTTATAATAGTCTTGTGAAGATGTTCTGAGGGTTTAGGTTACTCGAGTTTTTAAGATGGAACTCCATTATTCGATATTATGGCACGTTGTAGCAACTCCTTCCGTCCTCTACAAACAATAATCATCTTATGGTGCAAGGTGAAACCAATTATAGTTTTTCCAAGGCACCAACTCAGAATTTCAGTCTTGATCAATTTATGGTGCAAGATAATGCTTTGCGAGGTTATTCTTTCTTACAATGGCATAGAAATTTAACCAGTAATGGTATGGTGGATATGAAGACTGGATCTGATTGATATTGAAGATGGAGATGATCTACTTATGGAATCTATTAAGCCAGATTATTTTCTAAATCTTCTCAATTTGTTAAAAAGGTCCAAGCTCCAGTTAATGCTATCATGATCCAATTAGCTCCACTGATGGTGGAAATGTGCAATTTGCCCTAAATTTTTAGCATACAATTTATAGGTATACTTCTGGGCCATCAGAAATATGGATTTCTTTTATAAATCTTATATAGCAAACGTTGAAGAGAGTTGACACAGCTTAATCTGTATTCACCTCTACTTCAATTACAACAAAAGAAACATTAATGTAATCTCTAATTGCAACTCGAAAGAAAGAAACTAAAATATAGTCGAGCATTTCTGGAATTGATCAATGGGGCAGGCCCTAAGCCTCAGTTTTTGAGAAGGATACGTGTAAATTAAGCTTGACTCTTGTCCCACTTGAGAGGCTTAATCACTTCCCATGTGAAATCAGGGTCATCTCTGCCAAAATGCCCATAAGCAGCTGTCTTCAAGAACCTGTGATTGCCACCCCTTTTAAGATCCAGGTTTATGGATATCATACCAGGCCTGAAATCGAAGCTCTCCTTCACAATCTTAAGAATTTCCTTGTCAGGGATCTTTCCAGTTTTGTATGTCTCCACGAACACTGACAAGGGCTCGGGTACGCCAATGGCATACGAGACCTGCACAATGCACCTCCTAGCAAGTCCACTGGCAACAATGCTCTTTGCAGCCTGTCTAACAATGTAGGCACCACTCCTGTCCACCTTGGTGGGGTCTTTGCCGGAGAAGGCACCACCACCGTGAGCACCCCATCCTCCATAAGTGTCGATAATGATCTTGCGACCGGTGAGACCAGCATCGCCATGAGGTCCACCAATGACAAAGCGGCCAGAAGGATTCAAGTGGAATATAGTCTTCTCGTCGAGGTACTTTTCAGGAATGACAGGCTTGATCACATGCTCCTTGAGATCAGCAGCAATTTCATCATTAGTTACAGTCTCATCGTGCTGTGTGGAGATCAGGACAGTGTGTACACGAACAGGCACCATGGCACCATTGTCGTTGTAGTACTCAACTGTCACTTGGGTTTTGCCATCAGGTCTCAGCCAAGGGCAAGTACCGTTCTTGCGAACTTCAGTGAGACGAGCACCAAGCTTTGTCGCAAGAACATGGCTGAGGGGCATCAATTCAGGGGTCTCATCAGTGGCATAGCCAAACATATGGCCCTGGTCACCAGCACCAATTTCCTCAGGACGCTTAGTGAGGTGACCATGGACACCCTGGGCAATATCAGGACTCTGCTGCTCAATGTTAACAAGAACCTTGCATTTGTCCGCATCCAAGCCTACATCATCCGATACAAAACCAATAGCACGGCTAGTATCACGCACAATTTTCTCATAATCTACATCAGCCTTGGTAGTGATCTCACCAAAGACCATGACCATGTTAGTCTTAGTGCATGTCTCACACGCCACCTTGCTCTCGGGGTCCTGCGCGAGGCAGGCATCAAGAACGGCATCAGAGATCTGGTCACAGAGCTTATCAGGGTGTCCCTCATTAACTGATTCAGATGTGTACAAGAAAGTCTCCATCTCTTTCAAGCTGCAACACCAAAAAATTACTTAATTCACCGGATTCCCTTCATTAGCTCGAGGAACTAAGAACACCAAGAAATAATTACAGATCTATAAACCCCAAGTGTAAGCTACACTTAATCATTACAACGAACATGTAAGGTTCAAGAATTCTCGTCCAAAAAAATAACTTATAGTAATGAAATAACTAATTAATTATCGTTTTCGGTAATTCAAATAATAAAAACACCCTCCAAACAGAAAAAAAGCTTTATACAGTACAGAAATTATCTGGAAAAATTAAGAATTAAGCCAAAATCAAAAGAACCACCAATATAAGAAACATATTATACTGTTATACATAAAAATATGCATAGAGAGAAAAAGAGAAGGGATCTAGCAGTAGTAGGTACCTTGAGGTGTGGCAGTACAATAGAGAGAGAAGTGAAAGATGGCGAGGGAAGAAGATTTCAGAAAGTAAATATATAGTGTGAAGTTGGGATTCAGATCCACGGCTGAGGTTGCTCAGAAATAGTTAAATTACTATGAACCGTTTGATGTGTGGGAATTTGGTGAGATGTTAACGCAGGTTTTAACTAGTGGTAGCCGGTCACTCACCAACCCCATCCTGTCGTCGGCTGGACACTCTATTCCTCGTTATTTTTGGGAAATTAAAAAAAAAAAGTAAATTATTAAAGAATTTGCATTCACTTCATTAGTTGGTGATATTTTTTTTACCATTTTTGGTCAAAGGTTCGATGAAAATTGATCATCCATATTTTCTTGTTAAGAGATGACATTGATATTGGTTTTTCTGGAGTAAATTTCATCTGTAGTCATTAAAATTTTTCATCGAAATCTCAATCAAGTTTCTCAATTGAATTATTGAACTTCGAGTCCGTTTGATTGCAAGGAAATAAAATATTTTACAGGAAAAAAGATTTTCCTAGAAAATATTTTACTGGAAATTGTAATTAAGTGTGTTTAATTGGTATAATTTTACACCGGGAAAATTTTTAAAATTTTGGATCTTTTGTTCACGTTTAGCTCTATTTTACATGAAAATTGTCCATTAAAATGAATTTTTTTGTACAATTAGTTATGAAATTTGTTAATATAGACAAAAGTTTAAAAAAAAATTGCTCGAAAACTATTTTTTCATCAAAGTTTAGTGTTCGTTTTGGTTTCGTTTGAAATGAAAATTGTCCATTAAAATAATATATATATATATTTTTTAACAATTTAGTTATGAAATTTGTTACCATTACCAAAAAAAAAAAAATTTGAAGAGAAAAACTGGAAAATCCAATTTTGAGGAAAACCTAGCGCCTGGAGCAAAACCAAGAAACCATTTTCTCTTTCAAATTTGGCTTATCAAACATGCAATTAGGTGGAAAAAGGAAAATATTTACCTAATTTCATGAAAAATAATTGATATCAAACGGACCCTTCAATTCAATTTCGAATTTCACCTCGCTTGCCATCTTCCCAAATTATTAAAAATTGCTTAATTAGCCACCATATCACAACAAATCTTCTTCGTAATAGTCGTGTGACATGCTGAATACACCACGGCATAAACGTGTTACAATTGAAAAGATATTTCCTTAGCTCTCATCATTTTTAGAATGTTGAGTAACAACTATGTAAAAGATTAATTATTGTATGACTTGTCAACTAAATTAAATAAATGCAAAAGAAAGGTCTCCTTCTTTGCGTGTTTTGTCATGATTGTTGTGAATATTGACCATTCATGTTTTTCTTTAGGTGGATGAGATAGGTTTTTCTCCCTATTATTACAATTATTATTACTTATTTAAGAACAACAAATACGATGGTGGTCTTTTGACAATCTTATCGAATTTTAAATTCTACCTTTCAAATAACTCAACGTGATAAATCATGAGGGGTTGCTCAATTGGTCAGGTTTTGAATTTGCTCCCCAATTGTCACCAGTTCGAGTCTTCTCAGGGCTACTGAGGTGAGTATCCGACCGTAAACTTTAGGGCCTCGTGGAATTAATCGAGGTGCGCGCAAACTGGTCAGGACATCCACGGTTATAAAAAATAATAATAATAACTCAACGTGATAGGTCCAAGTTTAAAATGATCGAAAAAAGCTCAAAAAATGAAAAATATAACTCACTAATCATCATGCTAAAACAATGTAAATAATCCACAAGCTGATGATTTGCTATTAGAAGTAAAATATCAATAAATTATTTATTTCATTTTTCCAGGCTCAACTTGATAGAAAATTTCAATTATAGGTTTCATAAGAATTGCCTAATTTGACTTTTTAGGTCAATGGGGTTGGTGGGTGAGTGGGTCGTTGAACTTTGATGATGGTACAAATTACCAAAACACTAATATGAACCTAGTCATACAAGTATGAAAGGTTCATTATAGCAATTAATCTTGACCCATTTTTCATCTTACATGGATCATGAAACTCTAAAAATTCGTTGGGATGGTATGAGATATTTAAATGTCAATATCTTAACACGTAAAATTCGTAAACTCACATCGTGCCAGAGAACTTACAAATTGAGTAATAAAAATGAAGTCGTGTACATTGAGTAAATGCAAAGGGACAAAAGGAGTATTTAATGCAGGGATTGTACGTTTTGGAGTAAAATAAAAATGCTGAAATCATTGATCATATTAATAAGCTACGTGGCAGAAACGTGGCCCCACAATGGATATCTTGTTGAAGATATTTACAACATTATTAATTTTTGGATTCTATAAACTAATAATATTGTTCGGTCGGTCGCGCTACTCGTACAAAGGCACTTGACAAAGGGCCTTTACAAAGTGACGTGTCCAAGTTAATAATAAAAAAAAAATTGAAAATGATCAAAACCCACCCAACTCTCTTCTCTCTCTCCTCATTTCCCCGTCCCTTTTCCCCCAAAATCAATTGGAAAACCTTCTCCCAAAATCCGAACCTTGACCTCCATCACCTCCGACGTCGACCCAAGTTCCGACAGCCTAAAACTCCAGTGTTGGTCTCAATCCACAACCAAAAAAAAAATACTGAAATGGCGTGAAACTCCAGTGATGGTCGCTCGGTCTCTCCTCCATTTCGTCCAAATCGAAACCAGAAAATTGTGAATCGAGTTTTGAATTAATCAGCTTGGAGGACTTTCTCCACTTTGTTTCCTTCGTCAAGTAGTTTCTACGCCTTAATGTTTGGTTCGAAAATGTATTAATTTGGCATTTTTGGTACTCAGATTCCATCCGTATGAAGGTTTGGGTTTTGAAGTTTAAGTTAGATGATGATTTTGGAGTTTGTGGTGAGCTAGATGAGCTAAAATTCTTGGCATGTAAATGGCCCTCTCCGTCTCTGTGTCTGAGTTAACGTAGTAGAGGCATAAGTTTTTCTCTTTTCAGTTGAAGTGAGATGCTGCTTGTTTGAGTTTTAACACTTAACACTTACCGTAGATTTTCAACAGGCATGAACCTGATAGCAGTGTGGGTATAATCACAGTGGCTTGGCACCATTAATGCCAAGTCCAAAATTCATTTCATAGCCTCCATCTGTTTGAATATATGCCGCTGAGAGTGAGGAAGAAGCAATC